>JAVDOI010000013.1:924558-947058 GCA_032191485.1 Leptoclinus maculatus | reverse complement strand
AGGGGCCGGTTAGTCTCTGAATTTTTTATTTCGAATATTGTTTGCTCTGTTAAAATAAATAAAAATCCCATCCGACCTTTTGGAGAACTGCTTCTCAGACGTGACGTTGATCTTGTTCTTCATGCGGCCGACCTGGACCACGTTGCCCAGGTTGCCCGTCTTGCCGTTGACCTTAATCCTCTCTTTGAGGAAGGTTTCCTGTCGGACAGAACACAGTGACGCACTAGGGAAGGGAACCCTAGTATATTCGGAGCTAGGGAAGAGAACCCTAGTCCAGACGCAGGGTTAGCTGCTTGTTTCACGCAGTTTTCCTGATTCCTAACTAGCGCCTCTAATAAATGAAAAGGGTTTAATAAGAGGAGGGATACTTACAAAGCTTGCAGAGTCCAGGATCCCATCCTCCACAGGGTGGGTCAGGTCCAAGGTGAACTTCCATGCAGCTCCCTTTTTGGACTTCCTGCTGACAGTTGGTCTTTTCTGTTTGAGCTGTGAGGGAAAATAAAAATAAAGCAGCAACAGGTTCAGAAACGTGAGATGTTTCTGGTCCTCTTTAAAGTCCCGAAAGGCATTCTAGCTTTTAATGGTTGTAAACATATGAAAACATCGTGACATCTAATCTTCAGTAAAGACTCTTAATTACAGAGTAAATCCTTCGTTTAAGTATCCTTAAGATATCTGCAATCTAATTATTTACTAATTCTTAGGTGGTGATATACTAAATGGGGGATATTGGTAACTTACAGATGCTCTTACTTATAAGCATGAATAAAATGTAATCATAAAATGTAAATGCAGGATTATGCTAAATGTAAATTATATATAATGGACTATGTACCACAATAAATGTAAAGAATATAAGTAAATAAAAGCAATAAGGAATGAGAAATATATTTTTAAATATGTGCATCAAACGCAAACCACTCTTTAAATTAGAGAATACAAAACGCAGAGAAATTATGAATGCAAAAATAGTACAAATTAAATATGTATTTATATGTACATCATCAGTCGTCATTGCAATAAAACGATTTGTTTGAATTTTGGGTGCAAAACAAATGGAAGCTCCTTTGGTAGAGACATCCACCACTAGTTTAGTTTCTACTTTACTATGATCTATTAGAGGGATAGTCAATGTAAAAGTTAAGCCGAACTGACCGCTGGGACCTGTACTACATGTAGACTGACAACACAAGTCAAGTTTACCGGTCAAGAGGCAGAAAAAACACCGATAAGAACTAAAACACTCATTTATTCTGTGGAGACTGGCCTTGAATGAATGGAACACGTGCCAGCTAACGTCAAGACGACTACGAGCTAATGCTACATCTGCTAGCTTCCTGCCCTATAAAACGATGTTTAACACACAGTTACGCGCTTAAATCTTTACTTTGTTTTTAGTAAGTAATGATCGGAATAACTCGGGGAAAAGGTAACGGAATAAACACTAAAACGCGGAGATTCCAGAGGAGCTAGGACGACTTACCGGCGCCATGCTGAAGGATTGGACGTGAAAGGGGGAACCGGATGTGACGTATCTGTGACGCTGATGGCGCCGCATGCAACGCCCTTACCAAATATGGTAACCCCAGTATGGCTGCAGAGAAGAGGGGAAATAAACAACACAGGAATCCGGAAAAATAGCTCAATTAACGAGTTCTGAAGTGACCGATGGCGTCGCCGAACTCATATTTATGAGACGTATTTTTGTTTTAGCTTTATTTTACCAACAATACAGACAGGTTTCATTTAAATTAAATTAAGTTTTGTCTTAAAACAAGAGATTTACAGAGGAGGTTTTGCCTCTTTTGTGGGACGAAAAGTCCAAAAGGTCATTCACACCCTGATAATAGACCTGCTGAGCCTGGTCAATCATTCACGTGTTCACTCTCTCTCTCTCTCTCTCTCTCTCTCACACACACACACACACACACACACACCAGCCCTGTTCATTCAGCTGCATTTGTATGAACACACAAAATGAAATCCCTCCTGGTGAGTCAGCAAAACTGTGACTGGTCAGGCGGTTATCCACTTAAGTTCCACCACTACTGGGGACCTTCAGGCAGGGTGTGTCGGAGTCTGAAACTAGTCTTTTCATGTACTCCTTGGTTGTGAGTCACCATGTTTCCTGCATATTGTTTTGTAAGTCTGAGTCAGTGTGGATCTGCAGCTGCAAGAAGATTCTATCCTCCAACATCTGCAGTGCAAAATAAAGACTTCAGTCCAGGTGTTTTTCTTGGTTCTAGAGCCCCAACAGCTCAATATGTGTCCATGTTTATTTAACAGGTGGTTGTCACCTTGAAGAGAAAGATTAAAGGATAACAAAACATAACTCCATGTGACCCACAACACCTGATGTTTACTTTTAACACTTGATACTGGAGTTAAAGTCTCACTAACACGTATAACTGAAGTAAAGATCTGGACCAGGACTTTTGATTTGTGTATTTTCTTGAACATGAAACTTCTAAGAGCCCTTTAAAACATGCATTTCAACAAAAGTGCTTCTGTTTTTGCAGATTATACTCGTTTCCAACCGTAAAATCATCCAGACATCTACAGTACAACACACCTCTCAACAGCGTTCAGCACAAACTACAAAATGTACAACTTTATTGATATATTTTTGCTATGATTTTAACACTTTATGTCCATCGTGCGTCACAAACATCATCCCTTTGACACCGTGACTGCACCTTTACAGCGTACATCAGAGACAGAAAACCAGACATAGTTTGCAGTTTTTGTCCATTTTGTTTCGTCGTTTTATTTTATTTTTTTGCCATCTCCAGTCAGGTGACAAAGGCCTCGAGTGAACAAAAAAGTTTGCAACTCTACCACCCTCCCCAACCCGATCGAGTCCCTCAAAAAAAAAAAAAGACACACGCCTCACTGCAAACCGCCTTCCACATTTCGGAGGCCCACACCGCTACACACTCATGCCTCTCAAAACAAAATATAACACTCCTTTTGTATTGGGGGGGTTGGGGGGGGGGAATTGGCGACCGCCCGCCCCGGTGGACAAGAGGTGTAAGCGCACACGCGCCCATCCAACTTCTACACAGACAAGAGACTGGCATCACAAGGGTAAATCACTGAAGTTTCTGTTCTTCTTAGGGGGGAAACAAACAAAAAACACTTCTCTTTTCTTGGTTTTAGAGCTTTGACATGCTTGGGTGGACCTCAAGTGCTCATAAGTGCTAACCACCACCAATACCAGCAAGGAGGAGGAAAGAAAACGAGCCTCGTCGAGCCTCGAATCCACGCGGGAACCGGAGCAGAGGCCATGCTGGAGAGCGGTACGGCTGCTAGAGGGACGGCCTAAACCAGAATTTAAACATCTATCCATCTGCTTTAGCAACTCAAAAACTGTCCACGTCCCGTTCCCTTTAAAAGGCTTTAAACCCGCTATATTCAAGAATATATAAAAGAAAATAATCATACAAAAGCTGAATCCCGTTGTTATTAAAACATTCAGGAATGCGAGTGGCAAAACCAACACTTTGAAGGCAAAAACAAGCAGGAATGAGCAACTGATCGATATTTTTTAAAGTTGTTTTTTTATATATAAAGTAGATTTGTTACCAAACAAAACCTCAGTGATCAGAGCAGAGGACCACGCAGCGAGCTGCAAGTGGAACTTTCCCCAACAAGCAAATGGAAAAGAGAAATGACAAAACAAAAAGGGAGGGAGGATAAAAATGAGAGAAATCACAACAGAATGATTGAGGTTGTCTGTGAAGGCCGACGCTTTGGTGACAGAACCAATGAGGATGCAGGAGACTGGTTGTGGGTGGTGCTTGTTGCCTGGGAAGCAGAGTCCGTCTTCTCCTTATTTGCTGGCCAAGACCTTCGTAGCGACAGCACATTCCTGGTCCATGGCAGCGATGACGGTGACCTGCAGGGAGAAGAGCAGCACGTGTTCGAGTCAATCATCTGAAACCACACACACACACACACACACACACACACACACACACACACACACACACACACACACACACACACACACACACACACACACACACACACACACACACACACACACACACACACACACACACACACACACACACACACACACACACACACACACACACACACACACACACACTAAAAGGACTATATTTACACTCACCATGAATTCGTCACCAGCTTCAAACTTTCCTTCGATTTCTCTGCCGATTTCGCTGTCGGGGACACGCAGGTCCTCCCTGATGTCACCGGTGTCGCTCATGAGGCACATGTAGCCGTCATTGATGTTAATCAGCTGGGACGGTGAGGACACATTAGAAAACAGTTGTTATTCCAACCTCAAAACTCTAAAGACCATGACTGACATTGATATTTTCTGCAAAAATGTCTGATAATTCCAACGCTCCGGAGCTTAATGCTCAAGAAAAGCCAGCCGAGACGACCGCGCTCACGTCCTGCTTTGGTTAACTGCAGTTACGTTTGTGTAATAAGAGTTCTGGGTTGTTTGTCTCACCTGGTAATCTAACCTCTTGATGGAGGGAACATCCATGTTGTGGGTGGAGGGGCACATATCTTCATGCTTCTTGTTGGTGAAGATGTCGATACCAACCATGTTAACCTTGAAGAAGAAAATGTGGTTTATTACAAAGTGTCAAGTATTTAATCTGTGTAGATATCACGGGACCAAACATGAGGTTTATGAACGCAGCACAATAAATCACAGACAAAAAACTAAATTATGATGCAAAACTTCAATAAATTAAATATTGTTTGATTTAACAGAAAGCAGCATTAATAAACATAGCTGTAAATGAGCCGTAACTAGCCACAAGGCCATTTTCCCATCGGTAGTCCATGGACAGATCATAAAGAAAGCAAAGCTCATGTTTTCTCTCCCGGTTTAGGAAGCAGGTGTCAAGTGATTCCAATATTTAAAAAGTACTTCACACATTTCAAAATGTATAGCCAAAATCTTAATTTCTCCAGCCATGTTGAGCCCAAAAGGAGAGCAAAGTTCACGTAGGAGAACCGCAGTGTTGGAAGAAAAAGAGACTGTGCATCACTTAATGCGGCAACGAGGAACCTTCTTTTGGTGGTCCCCGAAGAGGAAAGTCTCTGAGCACCAGAGTCCCTTTAGAAAACCTCTCATTTTAGTGCAGCAGGGTCTAGTCTGCCCCTCTCAGTCCTGGTTCTCCCGTACCTCCAGCAATAAGTCCTGGGTCTCCAGCAGCGTGGTGTTGGCTCCCAGAGAGGAGAAGCTCTGCTCCTGGAGGAGGAGACGCTGCTGCAGCTGCCGGGAGCTGAGCTCTCCTCCTCCCTCCGGAGCTCCGACTGCAGGTCCGAGGCTATTGAGAAGCCGGATCTGGGTCTGTCCACTGTGGGCCGGTCTCTGCTGGAGGATCTGGGTCTGTCCACGGTGGGCCGGTCTCTGCTGGAGGATCTGGGTCTGTCCACTGTGGGCCGGTCTCTGCTGGAGGATCTGGGTCTGTCCACGGTGGGCCGGTCTCTGCTGGAGGATCTGGGTCTGTCCACGGTGGGCCGGTCTCTGTTGGAGGATCTGGGTCTGTCCACGGTGGGCCGGTCTCTGCTGGAGGATCTGGGTCTGTCCACGGTGGGCCGGTCTCTGCTGGAGGATCTGGGTCTGTCCACGGTGGGCCGGTCTCTGCTGGAGGATCTGGGTCTGTCCACGGTGGGCCGGTCTCTGCTGGAGGACCTGGGTCTGTCCACGGTGGGCCGGTCTCTGCTGGAGGACCTGGGTCTGTCCACGGTGGGCCGTTCTCTGCTGGAGGATCTGGGTCTGTCCACGGTGGGCCGGTCTCTGCTGGAGGATCTGGGTCTGTCCACGGTGGACCAGTCTCTGCTAGAGGATCTGGGTCTGTCCACGGTGGACCGGTCTCTGCTGGAGGTCCCGCTGGAGTCTGAGCTGAAGGAGTTTCAGACTGGGCTGAAATCTGAGAAGCCCAAACTGAGCCTCAGGTCTCTGCCATCGTTGACACTGGTTCAGTTTTTTATTACCAAACTCCATTCAACACTTTGCACTGCTACTGAACAGCTGCTCTTAACAACACTTCAAAGGAATATATCCTCCAATCCCTGAACAATATGAAACAGTCGTTTTTTCACACGCTCTCTCTTTTATAACCGGAGTGACAATAAACAGCTTGAAAAACTAAAAGTTCTTACCTTGGCATGTCCGTGCTTGCCGGTCTTGGAGGTTGACATCTCCACAATTTTGCAGGGGTGTCCCTTCAGCACCACGTACCCGTTCTTACGCAGAGCAGAGCACTGCATGGGGTAGGTGGCGGAGGCGCCAGACTCGCCAACCGTGAAGTCAAGATCGGGATCCGACATGGTGTGATGGGTCAGCGGTGCTGCAACAAAATATTCACAGATCAATTATCTTGGTATCAATCTGAGGAAAATATTAAATACGCTGTCTGATTACAGGTCAAATAACTTATTTATATCACATGCATCAACATCAGTGTTTGATACTAAAACTGTACTGACACTAGTGATATTAGATGTTAGGGAGGTGGTTGAAAACAGCTCAATACACAACTGAAATTATTCCAACAAATACAGTATGTACTATTGCTGGTTTGTAGATTTACATTTAAAGTAGAAACCAGTGGATTTGGAGGTAAGAGCCACAGACAGGGTGGGATTAAGACACATTTACATGTCATAACAAAAATGTAATGTTTTGCCAGGTTTACCCTTTAATTTAAAGCGCTAAAGTTCTGATGTTTACATGACAGCTGCCATAATCTTTGCGTGAATATTATCAATGAACACCCTAACAAAAATATATATTTACAGTCTCAATTTTGCTTAATTATTGTGGGTTAAATGCCATGTTAATGACCCCGTCCCTGGCTCTTTATTTTGCTCTGGGCCACTGCAGACTTTCCAGGGCCCCAAACTGTGAATAGATTATCGCGAGATCTCTGGGAAAAGTAGCAACCCTCATGATCTGTACCGCAGATTAAAAATAGTCTAAATAAGTAAGTCTAAACTAGGAACATACAGCGATGCAGACATGTGGAAGCACGGACAACTTCGACCGCGACACAACACGAGGCTCTGGAAATTGATACATTTAGCTAGCGCGAGCAAGTTAGCCGGCCTGGAGTTCACAACAGCGGCACTTAACGGTACAAAGCCAGCTAACAATAACGTCACGTATACGGCTAAAATCAGCTAATATTATGCTATATTTTTGATTGAAACGACATTTAGCAGATTAACAAGCCTTATTAAGATAAGCTTATAATATAAGGTGTTTATAAACCGGCCAAACATGCGCCCGCTTCAGCTGCACAAAAAAAAGCGAGTACCGTTATGTTAGCTAACGCGAAGCTAACGCTAGTTGTCTCCATTCAGCTCCGTTCAAATACAAAAAACAGCCAGCGGATTGACGCGGCGGTTGGTGGGGCCGTTTTGTGGGGTGTTTTTTAATGACAAGACATTTAAACAGTGGGATGACAAATACACCGCAGGCTTCATATTTATATGTACCGGGAAAAATAAAAATACATTAGCGGACAGAATGACAAGCGTTCTTCCTCCGAAGGCCGCATGTCCCGTTTGATTAAACCCTGGTAACGTTATCTGGGAACATGGACACCCACACCCTTTAACCCTGCGACTCGACCACATCCACGGAGAAATTAGAAACCAGCCGCTCAGGCCACCACGCCTGTACTATAGTACCTCTGAAACCGGTAACGGTTCACGTAAAAAAGCCGTTAGGTCCAACGTTTATCCCCCCTCAAGGCAGAAACACGCGCCATGCCACACTTACCTTCCAAGAAAAAAAAGGACCGAATGTGCGCATGCGCGGCCAACTTTACTGCAGCATCCGTAGAAGGGAGAAGGGGAGGGGAGGGGAGGGAGGGAGGAGGAGGGGGAGGGAAGAGGGGGGCGTTTATGGGTTCCGGTGGCCGCCTGGCAGAAAGGGTTGCCAGGTCTGTGGTGCGCAAACATGGCATGGCAACCAGGTCAGCGGCGTCTCTCGGGATACCGGGGCTCCCCAAAAAGAGTTGGGGCACCCTCTTCCACCACCATTACAATGTATTACAAGTAATACTCTTTTATTTAAGTAAAAGTAGCAATATCATAGTGTAGAAATACATTATTATATACAAACGGTCATACAAATACATTACATACATTATTATCTATCCCACAGAGCAAAATATACGTAAAAAAAATAAGCTGTGGTGGAAAAAATACTCGTAGTTTTAGAAATGCAAAAAAGAGTTTGAAGCTTCTTTTCTTTACATCTAGCGCCATCATCAGGTCAACATTTGAATTTGTCCAATACTTTGATTTATGGCCAAATACTTGCAAAACTAATGACATTCCAGCCTCAGCTGTACTTTTCTGTTTTCTTTTTTAATTCCTAATTAGCAAATGTTAGCATGCTGAGCTTAGCATCTGTGCAGCCTCACAAAGCTGCAAGCATGACTCTTAATTCACTTAGAAAGAACAAGTTGATTTCACTTGACATATTAAGTTGGAACAACTACACAGAATATGTAAGTAACTTTAACAAGTAGATATAAAGTAAGCATAAAACAAATAGTTATATGTACTTACCTTTTTCAAGGCAATGGGTTTCCTAGATTTTTTAAAGTGAGATCAACTTGTCATATTTTACAGTATATTATTTAACTAACGATGTGATTTTTCTCTTAATTAACTAATTTCAGCACTGATGTCAAGCGCTAATGTTTGATGATTGTAAAAAAGAAACCCAGCATAACCTGTACTTAATAAAGTGAGTATTAGTGTGAAGCCTCACAAAGCTGCAAGCATGACTTTTAGTTAATTTTACTTTTTAAGTTGGAACAACTTAACAAAATTAAACTACAGCAAAATTTAAGTAACTTTATCAAGTAGATACAAAGTACACAAACTCCTACATCTTCTTTTTGAGTGAGATCAACTTGTCAGCTTCTACATTGACTTTATTAATAACTACTGAGTTGATTTTTCTCTAATGATTAACTCATTGCAGCACTAATGTTTGATCAGAGGTTGTCTGAGTATAAGTGTGGGATTTTTTTTGGTTTCTACAAATTCAATATTTTTTATTACATGTTTTTATCCTGTGCACCACAGTGTGCAAGAAATGTGTTGTTGTTGAAATCCTGCACAGTATTGATCACTTGTACTCAACAGTGATTCCTTTTGTCTGTCAACAACACCCCAGGGTGCCAGAACGTTGTCGTACAGAACCAGCGTAAAGAAAGAGAGTGAAGCAGGAAGTGTTGCTGTACAAGGAGAGGACATTTATTTGTAGAGTTTTTCAACATCACAGATGTGTGTCACTAGATTGAGGTCGTCTTTTGACTGATTCCAGTGATTCAGACAAGGTGAAAACATACACTCACATGCATGTCACACACCTGTGCACACACCTGCTCTCTCACACTCACACACACACACACACTGGCTGGCAGCCGTACATACGTTCACAGTCTTGATACGTACAAAAATTGAAATACAAAT
Source organism: Leptoclinus maculatus (assembly GCA_032191485.1). NCBI lineage: Eukaryota > Metazoa > Chordata > Actinopteri > Perciformes > Stichaeidae > Leptoclinus > Leptoclinus maculatus. The sequence goes on along the minus strand of JAVDOI010000013.1, from coordinate 937,563 downwards.
ACAAATAATACCACAATAAAAACATTGTATTGTTTTTTTTTTAGAAATTCTTATAGCTATGTTCTCTATTGTGTAGAAAGACAACTAAGCTTTAATAAGTGTTTGTTTTTTTGTCTTTCTCTAAAATGATCAGTAAGATATAATGAAAATTCTTACAGTATATATATCTTTTTTTGTTTTTTAAATCTACGGTCTCTCACACGGACCCTGCCTCCTGACCTTTATTCACAGGGTGCTGATTAATGCTAACATCCTGCACATGTTAATTAAAAGGCTTCAGCTGGCCTCAATCACACCCTTTAAGATCAACGAAGAAGAAAAGAAATATCAAGTAAAAGGTGAACCGCTTTCCTCTCTCGCAGCCTGATCGCAATCCCACAAACGTTTACGGAGGCCGTCGTCAACCCAGCAAAAAATAAAATAAAAATAGAAAACGCCATCCTAAAGTGATGCTGAGCCCGTCCTGCTCGCTCCTTGTGTGAGCATCAACAAAAAAAAAGCCTAAAATATAAAATTTAATGATAAACTTGTAGTTATCCAGTGTACAATCTTGACTTAATCGTGAGATAAAAAGCCCACATGCTAAGCTGATTCTTACAATTTCAAAAAAAACGTTCACTTTACAGCTCAGTGTAGAAAGTTTGACTCTCAGCGTGCAGCTTCTACAGTCAGACCCGTCCGTGTATTGCCTTAAAACTTACAATTCATAACAAGTGACGACAGGTCAAACATGTATGTCACCATGCAAAAAATGCACAACTAAATAAACAGTGATGAACTACGGAGGAGAAGAGTCGGAACCAAACTTTATGTGCAAGTCTTCGCTCGTCACAAAATAATCTGAGAGAAACAGATTTACAGAAGCATGACAAAATAAAAAAGCGAGACGGTTATTATTATTTTTTTTCTTCAGTGTCCTCATCTGCTTTTGCGAAGTCCGTCGTTAACATCAAAGTGAGTATTTACACATGTGCAGCGTACACAGAACAGCAGGGACAGGAAGAGGTGGAGAGAAACAAACAAACGGCAGAAAAAACGTCCAGAAGTTTGGCAACTACTGTACGCCAAGTTCTTCCTGTGAGAAATGAGGTGAAGATATTTTTTTTTGTTATTGTGTTGCTGTTGCAGCAATAATACAATATCTACAACCTTCCTTGTCCCCTCCCAGAAACACACCAGGACGAAGTAGCTGGAACCAACCGTGCAGCATCCTCAACGACGGGTATAAAATGTCGACATTTCCCCCGTGACTCTCGCTGCTCTTATGTGGTATTTTCTGTCTCCTAAAGGGGAAGGTGTTGTTCAGCAGCAGCGCTCAAAGTGAGTGTTCACACTGTGAGCAACGCCGTCATCGAGTCCATTCACGTCGACTAGGGAAACAACGCGCAACAAAGAAAACATCCGACAGCGCAGAGAAGACGCCCCTGAAAGGTTTGCTACAAGACGTTAGTCTAGAAAACATCTATTGAAGTGGTTTAGATGACAACAACAAGGACCATGATATCTATAAGCTGAATTCAACATCTGGTCAGTGGAAAATGACGTGCGTCCCACATTAGGTTTTCTTGTTTCTGTAAAGGTCTCTGTTCATTATTAAATGCATGAACATGAAACATTAAAATCGATTTTTTTAAGGTGCAAGATCAGTCCAATAAAGTCACAATCTGTGTGAGACTGAACAATTCAGGTTTGAGGCATGTCAGATTGTCCGATGATGATGCTAGATTGAAGCTGTAAATTGTAATTGAGGTCATGTTTTCATGTGTTAGAAATAAGGGTTCCAAAAGGGTTGTTCCAGAACACTTTGTTTTTCTTTATAAGACTAAAGGTTCCACTAAGAACCATTTAAACAGACTTTTATATTGAGACACTTCACTTAAGCACACTTTAAAAACTGCAGCATCCGAGTTTTCTTCTTCTATTGATGCTACGTTAATAACCAGCGATGTTTACGCACTACAACACGGCGCAGTAAAAGACGATTCACCGCAGTAAACGCAGTCAGCACGCAGTCGAACGGCGACCGGTACTCGCAGTGTGAACACCCGGTTAGAACTCATTAATGTGCTACACAGAGAACTTCTCCACGGCTCCCCATCTAGTCAAATGGGGGAAGTAAAAAAAGGCTACTCGGCACGATGTCAGTGTCCTTTAAAGCCTGGATCAAGACCCTTGAGAACAACCATCCGCCCAACAAGGAAGGGCGAAGGCATCCATGAGGCCTGCAGCGCCCCCTACAGTTGGAGGGTATCTTTACGGGGGGGGGGGGGGGGGGGGATGGGGGCTCAATCGTCCGTTCAGCAGTTCGTTGATTTCCTCCACAAACACACACATACACACACACATTGTCATCCTTATCTCCTGATGTCGGGGCGATGTTGAGAATGAAGAAGAGGAGGAGGGTTGTGGGTCGAAGGAGAAAGGTTACCAGTTCATCATGGAGCTTCTGTTGAGGGTCATGAAGAAGACTTGACTGCTGCCTCCAGAACGCACCGAGGCGAAGAAAACCTGCAGGGAAGGAGACGGACGTTAAAGCATGAACACCTGATATGATATTATGTTTATTTATTCATCTATTGATTGTGAAACTGATTTAAAGGGTCAAGCCACAGTGTTGAACTATGTGTGAGATGTTCATCTTAAAAAATATCATTAAATGGAGTTTTTAAGGGGATACACCACAGAAGAAAATGTTTTATACTGGAATTATACTGAATTTATTCCAGTGTGTCAGATACATATTTAATCAACATTTAGGATAAGTATCGGAATTAACTCTGTATCCAATCCAGTCGAGGAAAACATTTTGCTATTGTAGGTTTTTGCATTTGGTCTGAGTAAGTGACGTAGTGTAACGAACGACCGTTATTGAGAGTTACAGCTTATAACAAGTGAGAACTTGTTACGTAACACGGTGATTGTTATTTATTATGCTAGTTATGTTGTTATATTATGTTGTTACGTAACATTGTTGCGCTTGTTACATTAAAAAAGTCTGCTAAGGGCAATTTATTTAAGTTAGACGTTGAATTACGCTGTAGCGTTACGTTGCTACATAATGTTCTGACGCTTGTTACATAACAAAGTCTAAGGGCGGATGCCATTTAGGTTACTTTGTTACGTACGTTACGTTACGCCGCTACCTTGCTCTGCTACCTTGCGCTGTTACGTTGCCTCAATGTAATAATTTGTTTCACAACGTTAACCATGTGTCAATGTGTGTTTCTGCAAGCTTGATACGAGGTTAATAAGAAACATATTTTTGCTTCAGATAGGTTCAGATAACATTCAACATATCCGTGGTTTGCAGAAATGTTCAATGTATAAATTTCTTTCTGTGGACTTGGTTGACTGGTTGAAGGACTGGTCGGGATCAGGGCGAGAAAACATCCCTAGTCTCAACCGCTCGGCCACAAGGCAGCTTTTTAAGAATCATCTGTTCAATGTTTTTAAATTTTGTAGCTAAGTTACAGAAGGAAAGAATCATAAGATCAAAATGAAAAGGACTTCACTGGCAAGGAAATCCCTGAAGTCGTAAATGTTTTGAGGGACAAACACTGAGGGACACAAATGTCCAGGTGTCCTCAGACTCACCTTGTCGTTCCTCTCCGACAGGAACTTCAGTCGCTGAGCTCGCTTGTGCATGAAAACTCCGTCGAGGTGTCCCGTCTCCACGGAGCGGATCTCAATGGCCTTCTCTCCCCAGCCCATGATCTGGTTGGAGTGGATGTAGGCTGCAGGGACAGGAGAGGGTGCGGGCGCACACACACACGCACACACACGCACACACACACACACACACACACACACACACACACACACAAACACACACACACACACACACCACACAGAGGGGGATTGGACAGGAGAAGACTCAGAACCAGTCTCACACCCAAGCCAGTCACACATTGAGGCCTCCGCCTCACCTCTGGGGAGATTATTGCAGCAGTTTCTGACTGATTTGAACGATCGCGACCTCTGAACTCTTCGATTTTGGGACGCGAGGACGGCGTGGACAGGATGCTCGCTGGGTTTTCCATTTGATGTATTCAGTGTTTGATCTAAATGAGTTACGCGAGCGCCAATCGACTGACGCCGGTGGTTTGAACTTGGCATGTCGAGCCCCAGCTTTAAATAAAGTTGTGACGACTCGCTTTTCTTTTTGCTGCTTTGCGATAAAAGTCCAACTTTTGATCTGAAGCATCAGCAGCAGGAAATGTTTGGGAATCATAAGCAGCTTTTTGTTAACACCGCTTCATCAGCACGCAAAGGAGAGCAAATCAGATATCGTGAAACCTTTAATAAACTTTCTTTCTCATCGGCAAAGACCACAAACGTTGAGCCAATTAAGATTAGGAAGTTGGCGGTGGAGGCCATCTTGTTTTGGCACTTTAAGGCTTGCAGAGACTAACGTGTGCGATACCAAACCAGCAGAAAAAGGGGTCCAGTTGGAAATGATGTGCACCTTCCTCTGTCAGAGAATTAAAGTCCAGTGGAAGGTCTTTTTTTGCCCCCCCCCCTCCCCTTCTTGCAATAGAGTTTATTTTCTGTTTGTTGAGGAAGGAGATCGACCAGCAGCTCAGATAAAATGATTTGTTTGAGGTGCCGGGCTTGGCTGTGAGAAAATCTGGTCTCTGATAGTAAAAATAAATTACACACACACACAAACATGTTAACAGGAGATGATGTCCACACAACCACCGGTGCTTCAGGACACAGACGCCAGTCAGCCAAACATACATGTTTAATCAATCAGGATATTGTACACTGACATCGGAGGATCAAGAGAGTGAAGGTCGGATGAAAAACAAACACACACACAGAGAGACTTTGATCGACTCGGATCAGACGATCCAAGATCCATCCTTGATGTGCTCGAGTCTCCCGTTTCTGTGGTTTGACTGGCTGTGCTAATAAATAATAGATTCATTTAGACTTTTTAGTCTGCTGAATCTCAAAAAAATATTAAGAATATACATTATGAGTTTTAGAGCTCACGCAATCAAGGATGAATGTGTGGATATTTTTGTAATATTTGTACAGAACAAGAGGACAGAAGACAAACAACACACAAGCATTTCCCCCAATAATATAAAACAATATTGTATTTAAAAAGAGTGTGTGTGGAGATAATGCTCTGTGATTCGCTCATGCAGTAGATGGATGTTCAACACTTGACATTCAAGAGATACTCTGAGTTTTTGGGTTGTAAATATTTGGTCAACTCACCTGTTAAAGTGATGAGAACATATTAAAAACTCTCCATGTGTCTCCAATAGATCATCACACTGCAGCGCTTCATGAGAACACTTTGTTTCACCCGGGTTGTTTATTGCTCACATTTAAATTGTTGTTAACATTACAGCTCACACAGAACCTGTTTTTCTTTTTCTGCAACTTCAGTTTCTTCATGTGTCTTATAAGCGCAATAAATACTCAACCATTCAGACCAATTATATCTTATTTTAGTTTTTGATAGTTTTATATATATATATATCGTGAAACAACAACATTCTTGTTTTTTAAACAAAATGTAGTTTTCTGTAATGACTGCAATGTGCACTCATACGTTAGTATCGTAGTGTAGAAAGTGAACAAACACGGGACTTTCAACCTGGAGACCGGCGTTCGTGTCCCAAAGTGTTGTTTAGTTATTCTGAAGTTACGTTAGTGATGTTTGTGTCGTGTTTTCTGCACTTATGTTACATTATGTAGCAACGTAACGTTACAGCGTTATTAAACATCTCTAGCGTAAATTGGCCGTAGCAGATTTGTTTAATGTAACAAGTGTAACGATGTTACTTAACATAATGTAACAACGTAACGAGCGTAATAAATAACAATTACAGTGTTACGTTGTTTATGTCGTACTTAGTTTAATCCCAACCACGATGTTTTTCCTAAACCTAACTAAGTGGTTTTGTTGCCTAAACATGCGTCTGTTTCACGATAACAACGTGGCATCAAATGACACGTGAAAAGGCAAAAATGCGTCATTATAAAAAGGGGAATGTACTTAAAATGCTGCTGAAAGGCACGGCGCATGAGATCAAGTTGCTTGAATTGTCCTCTGGCACCATTTGTCTAATACTTTGGTTTATATATTTTTTCAGTTTCGTTATAATGAGCATTACAGCGTTAAAGAGCCGCTAGCGTGGCTACTGACATATTTTGGTCACAATTCTTCAAAAAACACATTTAAGGAATACTTGTCTGTTAGTTAAAACATGAATATCGGCCGATTTGACATTTTTTGAACTGTAAAATAACGATCTTAGTATTTGCATTATAAATTACTATAGTCATATCTTGTGATATTATCGCCCCTCATTCACCAAAATAAAAGCCCAAAGCAGCTTCTTATTCAACAAAGTGTTAGCATGAAGCAACGGAGCAATCGGTTTTACGAGGATGATGTTTTTGGGCTTCCGACTGCATGTTTTCATCACGTCACCAAATAAAGTTGAACGGTCGGTTCAACCTCCCAAAGAAACCCTGTGGTACTCCTTTGAGCAGGTAATGAAACAGGTGAGGCTACAGTCTGGGCTTCTCGTTTTAAAGGTGCAACTGAAAGCAGAAGGCAGGAGGAGAGAGAGGAGTGTTGCTTTGAACGGAGGAGGAGTGGTAGATAGTAGTGAGGGGTGAAAAGATGATCTGCTGACACCGCTTACAGGAGGTCAGAGGTCAGGGGTTCAGGGGGAGAAGCGAGCTGATTTTGGGGTTGACGTACCGACGGAGGTGGGCATCTCGCCCCACTGCAGCACCACGTCTTTGGTGATGCGTCCGTAGGTGTTGACGTAGACGCCCTCGTCCTCGTAGCACAGCAGCATCTCCATGCCGTCCGTCTTGGGCAGAACCACGATGGCGTGCGGGGTCACCTGACCCTGAATCTGCCGGGGCGACACACGGGAGGGGGAGTTGGAGGGGGGTTTGGGGCAGGGGATTAGGAGCTGCCGTGAGCCTACAGGTGGGTAACCCCTAACCCCCTCCCCCCCACCCTGAGAGAGAAGAAACTGCTGCAACAATAGAGTCTCCCGCTCCTCAGCCACGCTATCGCCATGGAAACAGACATGAGCACAGCGTGAGTCATGACGCCAGAAAGCAATGTGAGGCGGTTGCTGTGGTTACCGTCTTACTGTAACAAGACCGGAGTTAGAGGAGGACGCGGATTCACCCATTCATTCATTAAGGCTGCTACACCCTCAATCAATCACTCTCTCATCCATTCATTTATTTATTGACTCATTCATTCATTCATCAAGGGAGCCGTTCGTCTCTTATCCATACATTCATGCATTTATTCACTCCCTCAATCGGTCCCTCACTCGCTCGCTCCCTCAGTCGCCCGCTCAGTCGGTCCCTCACTCCCTCACTCGCTCCCTCAGTCACCCGCTCACACACTCACTCGCTACCTCACTCACTCGCTACCTCCCTCACTCACTCACTCGCTCGCTCCCTCACTCCCTCACTCACTACCTCCCTCACTCACTCACTCGCTACCTCACACGCTCCCTCACTCACTACCTCCCTCGCTCACACTCAAATATAACTTAATTAATGTTAAAAAAAATATGATGATGTTAAACATTGCAGGACACACACACAGAAACAGACACACAGACACACACACACACACAAACACACACACACAGAAACACACACACGCACACACACACACACACAGAAACAGACACACACACACACACACACACACAAACACACACACACAGAAACACACACACAGAAACAGACACACACACACACACAGAAACAGATACACAAACACACAGAAACAAACACACACAAACTAACATGTGAGGGGATGTAGATGTCGTAGGGGTTTCCAGAGTCCACATCAATGACATGGAAGCCGACACTGGAGCCGTAGATGACCTTTAACCTCTGTCCCTCCTCCACAGTCAGGTCGACCAGCTGGGGGCGATGCTGCAGCTCAGTGAACGACTGAGGAGGAAGAAAGAGCGATTAATCAAACACTTAAGTGTAAAACAGATATACAAATCTTCAAGTGTAGTTTGACAAATTTAACCTGTTTCCAGTTCAAAACTACTTTTTTTGCAAAATCAAGTGTCATTTTTCTTGATTTGTACTTAAATCAATCTGGTTCATTGTTATACGACTTGATTTATTTACATGTTTTTTTAAGCCATTGTTTATTTCTTTGCCAGGCCCCCTTTTATAAAACAAATCCTGTATCTCAGGATGAATAAACATCATGCTGCTCATCTGCTTCTGTCTCGTTAGCTCACATGTTCTCAAAAACAAAGTTTATCCACATTTAAAAATATCTTCCAACACCTCAGGTAACATCCTGACGCATCTCACCTTGAAGGCCATGAACTTGTGATACGGTTTAGGCGCCCAGGCGTAGATCTCCACGGCGTTCTTTAGAGCAATCACCAAGAATTTAATCCTCTCGTACTTCACTGCAGAAGGAGAGCAGAGCACCGTAAAAACAGTCAGATGTGTCAAATTATGCTTAACTACAGTTAAAAAAGACGTTTGTTGCTTTGTAAACTTTACATTTGGTAATAAAAATCTGATTTAATGTGTAGTCACCCAATTAATCAAAAGATATAAATAGGAAATCAACCCCAACTTTTTGTCCCCAAATTGGAGGCGAGTCCCCACAATGCTGGTGTGTTAACATGCTAATGTCCTCACAACCCACATAAACGAGTTTACCTACCGACTTTGTAGTGCACGCAGCCCTCCAGCTCCCCAACAGTGATCCAACCCTGTTTCTTCTCCACCTCGGGGTCGTTGTGTAATATCCTGTTCCTCAGCCAGGACAGGTAGTAAACACGCAGCTTGTTCTTCTTCCCTGGTTAGAGAAAGAAAAGTACAATATTAAAACTGTAAATGTGCTCAGGGTTTACATTTCAGGTGTTGATGCTACTCGTCAAATGTGACTTTTTACTGCATCAGTGCAAAGATCTGTGATTGTATGTCTTCATCGCCAGCATCTGGTGTTTATTAGGTGTTTTATTTTTAAAAACAGAAACACACGGAGAGAAAAGTGTCAAAAATAGAAACATCTCCGTCATGTTTAACGTCTTGTTTTAAACTACAATTTTAATACTATTAAAGAGATGACTGTGACCAAGTCACAAGGGAAACAGGAAACACTGACTGATTGTTGGAAACTTCAACTGCAATATGTACCTCTGAGATGTAGTGGAGTAAAAAGTACAATATGTACCTCTGAGATGTAGTGGAGTAAAAAGTACAATATGTACCTCTGAGATGTATTACAGTAAAAAGTACAATATTTACCTCTGAGATGCAGAAGTATAAAGTTGCATGAAATGTAAAAACACTGAAGTACATGTACCTCAATTTACGTACAGTACTCGATGTACTTGATACCCACCTGAGATGGTGACCAGGACGTTGAGCCCCTCCAGGACGTCCATCTGTTGGAAGCGCCGTCGATTGATCAGGTTGTAAACTTTGCCCTGACCGCTTCGATCCAGCAGCATCAGGCCGTTCTCCGTCCCCACCAGCAGATTCACTCCTACACGAACACACACAGAGATGCGTGTTATTTACCGTCTGTGTGAGTACACACTTATAAACACCATTGTTGTGAAGCCGTCGCTCGTCTCACCCCAGAGAGCCGCACAGAGGATCTCGGAGTTGAAGCGTTTCTTGTACTTGCGGATCTCCGGCGTGTCGCTGTGCGGCCTGATGTTGGTCGGGTTGACGTTGACCACCGAGATCTTCCGGGCCTCGTTGAGCCTCGCCTGCTCCTGCTCCTGCTTCAGAAGCTCGTCCGCAAACAGCGCTGCAGCACAACGCGACAACATCATTATTAAGTTTCTCATAGTGCCACGAGTGCTTTTATCCTTTCTCTTCTGTGGAGAAAATCTGAGAAATAAACCTAATTTTCTGCAGAATGTTGTTTTTCTTCCTGTAACTCTCTCCTATATTCATCTCGTGTCCCCCCTTCTTGGAGGTTCCAGGTTCAACGCCGTGAGTCAAAACCTACCTGAGGCCGAGATGTTATCACCGTCGTCGTCTTCGGTCGGGGAGGTCCCGTACACCCTCGTATCTACGAAGGGTGTGAAGGAAGACTTGGAGCCTCCGCTGCTTCCCATCCCGTACTGCAGAAATCACAGAAGCACAGGTTACAGTCAGACACATGTTTGTTCGTCTTTTTTGGGGAAGAAACAGGAAACTGTTGAAATAAAGGAAACACGATGCGTTCAGTGTCACACAGAGATTCGACAACTTTCCACTTTTCTTCAGCACCGACGCTTTCACTTCAACTCCCAGCGTTTCTTTTATTTTGACAGCTACCTGCGTCATGTGATCAGGACACTTTCGGGATCAGAAGTTGGAAAACTGAGAGAGGGAACGGGATGGGGAAAACGAGCGGAGCGAGGGAGGGAAGAAATCCATGTTTGTTCCATCTGAGAGGAAAAACACTGGAGGCCAAGCTAAATAGAAATAAACAGGGCAGGAAATGAAAGGTGCCACATGTTGTCATCTGAGTCTCATTTCCTATAAACCCTGAAGCTCTGTGATGCAAAGAAAACGAGTAGAGCTGCAAAAATGACTTATTTTTATTTTCTGTGTTTTACTACAGCAGATGTAGTACTAGCACAGGAGTAAAGTAATACTACCACACTTCTAAACATCACTACTGTCTCTTTAAGTTTACTGGTGTTAGTCTGGTGGCTGCTGGTAAAGGACCAGCTGGTGACGGGTTTGTGTGACTGGTGGGGGGGGGGGGGGGGGGGGGTACAGGTAACAGGTGACTGTCGGGATCAGGTGTGGAGTGGGGGGATGGGGGTAGTTTCGGGGTGGGGGGGGGGGTGGGGGGGGGGGTGGGGGGTGGGGGGGGCAAACAGTTGGGTGCCGCTCCACCTACTTGGGCCCCAGAGGCGTCGCCTGGGGAGACCAGGGGGGAGGGGCTTTGCTGCACCAAATCGGGGAGATTGGCGTTGCCGGGGAACAGATTGGCTTTGCCGGGGAAACCGTTGCTGGCGGCGGAGCTCCGCCTCCGTCCCCCGTGCTTCTGGAAAGAGAGAGAGAGGGGCGGGCTACTGGGCAGCGAGGCTGTGATTGACAGGTCAGGTGATGGAGGGAGGAACCCTGCTGAGTGTTGATTTTTAAAAAGGGAGCCGGTCGGCACTGAAACCCCGAAAAAAGTTAATATTTTCTGTTCATCTTTTTTGGTATTTTGTGCTTCTGACAAACTGATGCTTCTTGAGGTTTTCCTGTTTGGGTGGAAAAAGCTTCTCAAACAAAGATGGAGGCCACTAAAGTACTAATGCGAGTAAACGCCCCGAGATTCAGATCTGCTCCAGTAAACTTTCAGTATTTCTGCTGACAAACAGACAAACAAACCGAACCTAAAACGTGATTATATTGAACACATGAACGCTCACAGAGTTGAGATGATTGTCCTGTTAAATGACAAGAAAATGAATCCGCAACACCTTTGCTAAAAACGATCAGCAAAAATGTCTAAACTTGACTTAATCTCTTAGGACAGTAAACGACATGTCTTTTGGATTTCAGACAAGATAAGAAATCTGAATAAATATCTAAGTGAGCTTTGGAAAAACTGTGATGAACATTGTCCACTATTTCCTGGCATTTTACAGACTTAACAACAATTCAATTTAACAATAAAATAATCAGCAGAAATCTACAGTTAATACAAAATCCCAAATAATTAAACTGAGAAACACAGTTTGACATCCAGCCAGATGTCCAACCAGCCAATCAGCTTAAAGTCCAGAATCTTTCACTGGACAGACAAACGTATAAAAAGTGTCCGGTGACACTTTGTGCCGAGTCGGCGAGGCGACAGTCCTCGGGGTCAAAGGTCAGAAGTGACTCACCTCACGCATCCTCAGGGTGCCGTCCTGAGAGCTGTTTCCATACGAGTCGTCGTGGCCGTCGTGACCTCCCATCATGCCGAAGGACTCGTTGGGACCGTGACTCGCTGCTGGCCTGAAAGAGAGAAGTCAGCATTTTTAATCCATATATATTATCACATTATCGAATTTTCATCTATCCAACGGTCCTTGAACACATCATGTGTGACAAACGCTTCCGTCTGGAAAAGGAAGCAACCAAATAAAAAATTGTGATATTTCATAAAAAACATATTTTTTAAAACTTAAAAGATTCGGAGAAAACATTTGGGCTGGAACATTTCTGTGTTTGTTAATTGTTAGAATTGTGAATCTTTTGTTTTTCTCTTTGCATTTTGTGAGTCAATAATTAAGAGAAAAAGATGTTATTGGACTGCATCAGTGTCCCTAATAAAGTGGCCAGTGAGTGCATGCGTCGGTGTGGGAAGCCAGTTGGGGATCCCGTCCCAGGAAACAGGAAACACTTCTACTCACATGATGCGTGGTTTGTCGCTGACGGCCACCGACCCGTCATTAGCCCCGCCCTCTCCGTCCTCGTCCTCGCTGCTGTGAGAGTCCTCGCTGGACGACGAGTAGTCCGTTACTTTGACGGGCGGGCGGCTCGTCTCCTCCCCCTGACGCAGCTCTCGCAGCTCTTTGGCCAAAGCCGTCAGGTCCTGGAGGACGAGACCACCGACAGAGTCACGCCACAGACATCTCTGCTGACTGATGCTTTTATTGTTTGTGTTTACTTTCATGCAAAACAATTATTTGACTTCACAGGTGTCGTTAAAGCTTTTTAAATAAATGTGTAGTTTTCATTCTCTCTGTTCTTACACATCTGTCTGGTAACTCATCAATACTATAACTTTAAACATAACTTCCTGCACACACTATTTCATATTATTATTTTATCTATTTTATCTAGTCTATATAACCGTTTATTCATTTTATCATGACTGTACACCACAGTGCTATATTTTATAATATAGTTTATATATTTAATTCCATTCTATATATATTAAATAACTTATTTAATTCTATTTTACACATATTATACATTTTATTTAATTCTATTTCATAAATATTAAATAACTTATTCTATTTTATATATATT
>JAVDOI010000013.1:854558-919558 GCA_032191485.1 Leptoclinus maculatus | reverse complement strand
GGTGGAGTGAACAACATCCATTCTCTTCAGGTTCGTTCATCACATGTTTTATTATTATTATTATTATTATTATTATTGATCTTGTTTTGTTCACACTGCAGCTAAATATTCTGCAGCTTCAGTGTTGTTCCTTCACGGCTACAATCGTTTTCTCTGGGGTTTTTTTTAGAGAGGAACATTGTGTCTGGAATATGTGTTCCTCTGAAGCTTGGAGGGGAATCCTGGGAGGCTGAGGTGAGGGTAGACCTCTGTGTCCAGAGGGTCCAGAGGGACGCAGACTCATATAGCTGCAGCTGCCCTACATCCGTCCACCGGCCGCCACCAGAGGGCCGGCCTGGGGATCTGCCCTAAATGTGTGTGTGTGTGTGTGTGTGTGTTCAGTGGGGGAGGGGTGTTCACGCGAGTGCTTTTTGGGCCTTGATTTATGGGGAAATATTCGTAGAAATGCTATACAATATTCATAAATATTATTTTATTAAATTAAAGATCGTTGTGTTTTCATTCATTTAGAATGAGCCCTTCATATCTACATAAGGAGTGGGTTCATGTGAACCGTGTTCACTATCTATTTTATTCTCACTTATTTTATTCAAGTTGAAAGAATGTATTTCATTTTATTGTTATTTTAATTCTCACTTATCTAATTATATTTAGGTTGAAACTAATTATTACATTTGATTATTTGAATTCTTACTTATATAATTGTATTAAAGTTGAAAGAATTAAAAAAATGTTAGTTTAAATTAATAAATTGTATTATATTTAAGTTGAAAATAAAATATTTGATTAAGATTTCTATTTCTTATTTTATATTTAAATAAAAAAACATTTAGTATGTTTTACTGTAATTTTAATTCTCACAAATTATATTGTATTTAAGTAGTATAATTATGTTTTATTGTACTCATCTGTGGTGCACTTTGAACTGCACTAAACTGTATGAACAGTGCTGTGCAAATGAAGTCTGATTGATGTGGCAGACGACATATTTCTACAGTAAAGCTAAATGAAAGCAATAAACACTGCATCTCGCAGAAAACACTTTATACACTAGAGAAAAACTACTTATTAATATTATATCAGTAAGAGAACATCAATAAAACCTGTAATATGAAGCAGATGTCAGTTTGAGCTGTTGAAGTTAGTACCTGTTAGATACATTAACCCGTCACACCACAACATGCAACAAGCCGAGCGTTTGAATCTTTAGAAGAAGACCAGGAAAATATTCCTCAAGAAATGACCGTTATTTCTGATGTTGCATCATAATTATGGTAATAAGACCACCAGACTGAGGAATGAGGAGGAATCACAGTGTCTGTAACCTGTAAAATGGAAAGTGAAGTTAAACATCGAGACGATTCAGAGAAGATTAAACGTTATTGTACGGAGGAGGAAACATGACAAAGGATTAAAAGAGAGGAAGAAGAAGAAGAATGAGGTTATTTTGTTTTCTGGAAACAAAAACAAAAATCAGCATTTAGGATTTCTAAAATAAAGATAATTCAGTCTGTGAAAATGTATTTCATTTTAACAGCTGCCTAAGAATATTACATTGTTTTAATTTCACCGCCAATTTGTTCAAATGTCGAGATCGAAGCTTCATCACTCGAGATGTAAACCGTCCACTGTTCAAGTGACGTTAGCAGGATACAAACATACGCTAATGAATAAAGGAGCCCGCTTAATAAAAGGAACCTTGTGGAGTTTTTGTTTTGTGTCCGTCTCATTAATGACTGTTTGACACATTCTCGTAAAGCTGCACACAAACGCTGTAAAGCACCATCAAGGCCAGAAAACATTGCTAACATTGTCACGCTGACGTTAGCACTTAGCTCAATGAATGCTACCGTGCAGCCTCACATAAGAGACCTCTAACATTTACAGATAATTACAATTCTTGGCATAGTGTTTGGTTTATGGCTTTTTGCTGGTTATACCTAAAGTTTATGGTTTACACTCGTCTTTTTGTTTCCTCAAAGTCAATTTAGTTTGTACGTTTTGGAGAATAATGCAGCGCAGAGAGTTCTTTCATGCTCAGAGCTCCCGAAAACAAAGCTTTAGTCTCAGTTTTGGAAGCACTGACGGCACCAATCAAAGAGGAAGTTAATCAAAAGATCCCTGTGAGAAACAGCGAGATGAAAGGGTGTTAAATGAATTAAGAAAAGAAAAGAGGAGTCCACATTATCATTTCTGCCGGCAGAAGTGAGTCCACCTGGTTAGAGAAATAAAAATGTGATTAAAGGAGGAAATCCCTCCAGCAGCCGGGGTTAGTAAGTCAGCCCGTAACAGATCAGAGAAGGAGAGGAAGTAAAAGAGTCCGTCCATCCTCCCACTGACCCGGCGGCTGGGGCTCCGGCCCCTGGAGTCGGGGCTCCTCCCGGGGTCCTGCAGCCGCATCCTCGGCTTAGAGGACTCGGGCACACAGGTGACCCGGATATGAGGCACGTGCTGCTGACTCCTAGAGGGACTGTCGTGGGCCGGGTAGGAAGGGGGGCGGCGGCGGCGGCGAGGTTTGTAACCGGGGAGCAAGAGGAGGTTGCCGAGGTTGACGTCTCGCGGCTGACTGAAGGAGTGGTACTTCTTGGGAGGGATGCGAGGCGAGTTGCTCTGAGCTCGACGCATCACCTGGAGAGCAAGGTGAGGGTTTACAAGACAGCAGGTGGACACGGTCTGGGAACCAGGAGGTGGGGGGGGGTTTGTGAGGCCTTGAGGTGATGCAACACGCCTCCCCTGGCAGCCATATTGGAGGTTCACAGATCAGCTGATTCTCAGTTTAAAGAAAGGTGCTTAACTAAGTATCTGCTTTTTTTACATTAAGATTCACAATTATGTTTAGTATGGAGGACTAAATCTGCAAAATAAAACATTTCTAAAAAAATAAATGCCGTGATAAATGAATGAATATGTCATTAATTAAATAATAAAATGTGACATTTTGTTGATATTTCTGTTTTAATTTGCATTTTTATTTATTTACTTTTGTATTAATTAATTAATTTTCATTAACTTTGAAATGCATTTATTTTTGTTCTGTTTTTAAGTTGTTTTATAATTAGAGAACAATAATATTTATTCATGTGTGTATTCATTTATTTATTTATCTATGCAGTGTATTTCCTTTGCATTTTATTATTATTAATATTATTATAATATGTCTGATTTTGGCAGATTTCATCCTCCATACATCAGGTCATTTTTTTACTTTAAACAAAAATGTGTTATGTCTTGAAAATCATCTAAATAAAGACCTCAGAGATAAAACTCCACATTTGTGTGTGACATAAAACAAAGAAGAGGAATTTCACAGCACATTAATTATTGTCACGTTGCTGCACCTAAAAACAAAAATATCAGAAAGCGGTTAGAAGATGAGATGGACTCCTCTGCAGGTGAAGTACAGGCGACACCTGGAGGGCAGAAACTGAAACCAACATTCACAAGTTGGCAGTGACTTTATTCAAGAAAAGTGAATAAGCATCTTGAGAAATCTTGATTTCAGTAACTTCCTGAAACAAACTGCTAAAGTTTCAGGACTTTTTGTGTGGCGAAGAGTGAAAAGGTGACGTTTTCTGAAGTCTAGAATATTTTATTTTTTACCTCTTTGGCCCAGGCCGGCTTGTCGTTGGCGACGGGCGCCTGGTCTTTGTAGTGGTACAGCTGCTTCTTGTCCTGCGGTGGCCGCGGCGGCTCCTGCTGCTGCTGCTGCTGCAGCGACACCAGGTACGCTCGCTCCTGCTGCAGCTGCCTCTGCAGCCGCTCGGCCTGCCGCTGCTCCTCGATCTGCTTCCTCTTGTACTCCTGCACGTCACAAACACACCGAAGGAGAGGTTAATGGGAGGGAGGGACTCACGGACTGCACGTCTTAATGTTGATGTTTAATCTTAAATCTACTCGTTAAGAATATTTAAACGAGCTGATGAACATTAGTTTGCTCATGTGTCCATTTCAAGAATATTGCAGCTCTTTGTCCATTATTTATGCTTATCAGAACACTTTCTCATGCATCATCACATTAAAGTTAGTGATTTTTGTTTCCCAAAGACCACACATCTATTCTGTAAAAGAAAAAATAACTTTGACATAGAAACTTCTTACTAATATAGGTTTTTGTGAGACAAAACTATGACATTTGATGCAAAAGTGCATTCACTGTGATTCATGTTCAGTTGAAACATGATTTCCTTTAGACAGCAAACAATGTCAAAGTCAGATTGATGAAATGCTTTTAGTGTTGGCAGCTCTTTAATGCAGGATGACCCGGTGCACTGACTCAGTGGTGCAGAAACTTTACTATCTCTAAATAATAATCAATTCATAAAGCCATGAGGGAAACATACTGAAAGAACTCCTGTGACAGGAGGCTTCATCATATTGATGGACATTAAATTAAAGGTTATGACTGGTTTTCAACCCCATATCGGTCTAATATTTGATCTATTATTTTAGAGGGTGAGAATTTGTTTATGAGTGTTATGAGAAGTTTTCACAAGTTCTCCAAACTTGAGAAATGCCAAACTTGTCTTTGCTTGTTTCTCACACCGTCCCGTCAGTGAAGTCTGGCATTTATCTGAGCTGTGTGTGGACGTCTGCAGCAGCCGGTGTGTATGTGTGTGTGAGAACAAATGGCACACCATAGAACGGACATTCCCATTCAAATAAACGTTGACGGATGGTCAGCATGTACCGCTGCCCTTGCGACCGTTGTAGCGGACTAACTTCCATGTAAACTAAACCCACTTTGGATAAGTCGTGGGGCAGATTTAGAGCATTGTTAGCATTAGCTTGGGATACTGAGTGAACAAAAAGACAAAAGGTGACTTGATAATAAAGAGCATATATATTAAAATCCAACAAAGACGAATCAAAGTTTGAAAAGCCAGCTAGCTTGCCAATTCCTCCAAGCTTTACTGCTACATTGGTTACAGCTAGCTAACTAGCAGCTAGCTTTCTAATGTCACCCTGCTTTGATGCTACATTGGTTACAGTTAGCTTGCTAATGCCACTATGCTTTAATGCTAAATTGGTAACAGCTAGCTACCAAGCCAGCTTGTCGCTAATTCAACCATGCATCAATGCTACGTTGGTTACAGTTAGCTTGCTAATGCCACTATGCTTTAATGCTAAATTGGTAACAGCTAGCTAACAAGCCAGCTTGTCGCTAATTCAACCATGCATCAATGCTACGTTGGTTACTAGCTTAATAGCTAGCCTGCTTACAAATTCCTCTATGCTTTAATGCTACATTGGTTACAGCTAGCTAACAAGCCAGCACGTTACTAATTCCACCATGCATTAATGTTACATTGGTTACAGCTAGCTTAATAGCTAGCCTGCTTACAAATTCCTCTATGCTTTAATGCTACATTGGTTACAGCTAGCTAATAAGTCAGCTTGTTGCTAATTCCACCATGCTTTAATGCTACATTGGTCTCAAAAAATGAGTGGAACTGCTGCAGCGCTGGGTCTTATGGTCGTAGGACAAGCTAACAAGCAAACTATCCAGCCACCTTCTCCGGAGCGGTTTTGTCACCATACCAACTAACAAATAATCACCATTGTTCTTCTTCTAATCTATTTATATGCGGCACACTGTCCCTGCTGTCCGGTTTTTATGACGACTTCATCGGAAACAATGAAGTTTAATTTAATTTCAGGACCGCCAGCTATCGACTGACACGCCCACCGCTGTGTGTATCTATTGATTTGATGTTTGTTAACTTTTTCCTGGAGCCGGTGTGTGATTCTTTCTTGTCTCGGTATTGACAGATCGACTTCTTGATTTCTGTTTGTAAATAACAAACGGGTTCCAGAAAGTGTTCGTGTGATGTTACCAGCAGTAAGGCCTGCTCCTGCAGGAGCTGCTGCTGCAGGACCTCCAGCTGCCTCTGCTCGTCTTCCAGCTGCCTACGAATATACTCCTAACCAATCAGCACCCGGGGGGGGGGGCAACGTGAGGCGCAGCCAATCAGAGAGCGCCGAGGAAGCAAGTTGGAGCCCAGGCAACCAGTGACATCAGCAAGGCAGGAAACAGGAGGAAAGGAAATAAAAGAGGAAAGTAGATTTATTGAAGAGGCGTGAAAGTAGGGATTTAAGGATTAAGGGAGAGAAGCAGCGGGGGGGGTCTTAATTAGTAGAGCAGGGAGACGATGCTAAAGATCAAAAATCAGCTGTGCAAGAGGCAGAAATGTCTGAATAAAGAAAGAGAGCATTAAGGCAGCGTGGCACTGCAGGAAAAGTTAACTATTAGTCATACAGTCGTTTGCAAAGCCTCCTCTGTTAAATACTGTTACATTTTGATGTGTGGTGATTCTACACTACATTCTAGGCATGTTGCATTTAAACTGCACCACAACCTTTAAATGTATTTAAAAAAAACATCTGCCACCAGGCTAATGAAGTAGATAATGCCCCATTTGCACATTTAGACATAAAATTTCAGAAAAATAATAATACAAAAAAATATTTTCTTAATGTCAGTAATCATTCAGGGAAGTTTTAACCCACTGATGTCACAGTGGACCAGATGAACTCATGTTTTTATAGATTAATCAATCAATCAATCAATGCCACATTGGGGTCAATACATATTCAATAAATAATAAATAAAAATATTCATCTGTTCATATGTTTGTTTCACACAAAAGGAAAGAAAAAATAGCTCAGGTGAAGAAGTGCAAAAGATGACGTCAGTAAGCCCCGCCCCCCCCTCCCCTGTGACACCTGTGATGTAACGTGGGGCTCAGGTGTTCTCCTACCTGGTCCCTCTCTGCGTGCCTCCTCTCCTCCCCCTGTGGATGACACCTGTGATGTAACGTGGGACTCAGGTGTTCTCCTACCTGCTCCCTCTCTGCGTGCCTCCTCTCCTCCTCTCGGCGGAGTTGCTCCATCTCCTCGTACCTCCTCCTCTGCTCTCGCTCCTGCTGCTTCCTCATCTCCCGCTCACGACGCTGTTGCTGCAGGTGAAGAAGATTATTATTAACATCGCTTCTGCTCTGTGTGTGTGTGTGTGTGCACATCAGGTGTGTTTCCCTGGCATTTGGACAAGCTGAGGTGTTAACAATCACAGGTGAGGAGGAAGACGAGTCGTTTTATAATCAAAGCTGAGATGTTTTTTTTTTTTTTTTAAGTGTGATGTGAAGCTGCTCCTTTCGTTAAACTCTGAGCCCCAAAAACCCACCAGCGGGATTGAAAAGCATGTTTTCTTCAAACGATCGGCAAAAACGACACCGTTTATCACAGCCAGAAGCTGTAAAAAACACCATTATCGTCTGATTTTCATCTTTCCGACGATCCTTGAACACACCATGTGTGACGAACGCTCACGTCAGAAAAAGCATCCGAAACGAAGCTTAAAATTGTGATATTTCATCAAAAACATTTTACTCTAACCAGCTCTTATTTTGGCGGCCACTTAAGGAACCTTCCTAGGAGTTACCTCCTCCAGCCGTCTCCTCTGCTCCTTCTGCTCCTCGATGCGTTTCTGCCTCTCGGCCAGGAGTTGGCGCTTGTGCTCCTCGTTCTGCTGCTGCTCCAGCTGCTGACGCCGGATCAGCTCCGACCGCTCCTTGTTGGCCAGCTGGAGGCGCAGGAAGTCCCGCCTCAGGGTGGACTCACCGGGGATGTTGATGATGGAGCTGGAGGACGGTTAGAATACAAAAATATTTATTTTATTTAATAACAATATACTGTATTAATAATATATAAATCTTATCTTCATGAACAAAGTGGAGGATTTTAAAATTTTAAATTAATTTAAAAGCTTTTAACTGAAGTTGATATTCAGGATAAAAGGTAAGTACAACTAGTAGTATCAGCAGTAGTAGTACACGCAACAGTAGTACAACAGTAGTACTCGCGGTAGTAGTTCTAACAGCGGTAGCATTAGGTGAAGTAGAAGTTGCTATTGCAGTAGCAGTACTAGTAGTGCTAGAAGTACCAGTAGTGGTAGCAGTTGAAGTGGTGGTAGTAGTAGCAATAGTATCAGTGACAGTAGCAGTATTAAGAATAGCAGTAGTACCAGTCACAGTACTAGTTGCAGTAGCAGTAACGATAGTATTAGTGTCAGAAACAGTATTATCAGTAGCATTAGTAGTAAAAGTACAGTAGCAGTAGTAGCATTGGTAGTAGAGGTATAGTAGTAGTAGAAGTAGCAGTAATAGTAGTATCAATTTAATCACCTGTAGTAGTAACAGTAGTAGTAGTGGTAGTAGTAACATCAGTATTAGGTGCAGTAGTAGCATTGGTAGTAGAAGTATAGTAGCAGCAGTAGTAGTAGTAGTAGTGGTAGTAGTAGTAGTGGCAGTAGTAGTTGTAGCAGTACTACTAGCATTAGGGGCAGTAGTATCAGTACCAGCAGAAGGAGTAGTAGTATGTGTAGTAGTATCAGTAGTACTGTCAGTACTCTGAGTAGCAGTGGTTGTACCTGGGTTCTCCGGCGTCCCTCTCTTCATCCTCCTCTTCACTCCCGCTGTACTCGTATTCTGTCTCATCTGGAGGAAACACACACATCAGGTCAACATCCACATGTTCTGAAACATCTGGCCCATCGTGCAGCCGTCTGCAGCCGTGAGGCGAGTCTCACCCCTCTCCCCCCTCCTCTTCTTGGTGCGGTCGATGTGGTCCTTCAGCTGGATGCGGACCTGCCGCTCGTTGGGGAGGTCCCTGATGAACGGATGCTTGAGGAGCTGCTCGGTGCTCGGCCGCTGGCTGTGGCTCTTCAACAGGCAGCTGTCGATGAAGGACTGGAACTTCTTCGACCTACGCACACACACACGCACACACACACACACACACATCTTTACTTTCTTTAAATGATCAACGATATGGAGGATTTTTAAATTAAATTAAAATGCAAAGTTTAATTAAAAAGATATTCAGTAAAGTTGATATTCTGTTAAAAACATGAATTAATGTGCATTTAATTAAATCATTTCTGATACGCTATTACCAATTTTTGCACCAGACTTATGCATTGGCTTCACTTTGGTTAAACCAAGTTATTCTAAATAGCTTAAAATGTACCTTTACATAGTAATCAGATTACTGATGAATGAATAATGAGACTGAATAATAAGAGCAGAACAGGTGCAGAGGACATATCTGAGTGTGTTTTAGTGACTCACCACTTCTTAGACTTGAGTCTGGGGGCGGGATTTCTGGGGATGAGGAAGAGCGCTCTCATTGGATGCATGTCGCACAGAGCTGAGGAAGAGGAGGAGGAAGTGGAGGGGAAGAGAGAGGACAAAAGGACGGGAGATGAGAGACAGAGACAAGAGGAAAGGGAAGGAGAGAAGAGGAGAGAAGACGAGGCAAGAAGAGGGGAAACAAAAAGGAAAGAGACGAGAGGAGATGAGAAGCGGAGACAAAAAGGCAGGAGATGAGACAAGAGGAAAAGGGAAGGATAGGAAAGGACAGGCCAGGATAGGAGACGAGGCAAGAAGAGAGGAAAGGAGAGGACACACAAGGGCAAGAGACAAGATGAGAGGAGGAAAAGAAAGGAGGGGAAAAGAAAAGGGAAGAACAGAAGAGGAGACAAGACAGGAGGAAAGGAAACAAAAGAACAGGAGAGGAGATGATAAAAGGAAAGAAAAGGGATTGAGAGGAGAGGAAATAAAGGAAAGGGGACAAGAAGAGACAAGGGAAGGAAAGGACAGAAGTGAGGAGGTGAGAAGAAAGAAAGGGAAACAAAAGAGAAGGAAAAGAGTATAAAAAAGAAGCAGAGACAGATTTAGACTTCTAACCAGAAGACAAACTGTCCTCACAAGTGATGTTTTAATGAGTCGGGTGCTTCACACTTACGTGGTGCTCCCTCTGCCATCTCTATCGCTGTGATACCGAGCGACCACAGATCACTCTGCAGAGAGAGAGAGAGAGAGAGAGAGAGAGAGAGAGAGAGAGAAAACTGAAAACTTTCACATCCTATAAACCTGTTACCGACTTCACACGTCATGTTTTCGGGTTCCACTGGTCAGTGTTCTTGTTAAGTGATAAAAATACAGAAACGACCCTCTCAGTGTCTCCCATCTGCCTCTGTTTGAATAGAACGTATCTGAGGTGACGTTGATGTGTGTGTGTGTGTGTGGGGGGGGGGGTTGTCTTTAGACGCGACGCCCCGGAGGCTCGGAGTTAATGGCGTCTTAGCGGAGCGTCCTCCACGAGGTTTCCGCCTGCAGGGATTCGTTCTGCCCCCGATACAGTTTCACATCCGTACATAGAGCGATAGCTTCAGGGTTCAGTGTTCCTGTTAAGGAGACTTTACACGAGTCTGTGTGGTCGGAGCTTTGTGTAGTCGATGGACGGATATGATCGCAGAATCTCTTCAGAGATATATATATATATATATATATATTTATATTTTTAAAAGGTCAGCCTGTGTTCATAACTAGAAGCATTTTGATTGATGAGGAGTTGATCTTTGGGAGTGCTCCAAAGAGATTTTGTATTTCTTTGCATGGTGTAAAAAAGAGCTGTTTGTAACAGAGCATGTGACTAAAAGAAGGCAGAAGTATCTGAAGGCGGCAATTAAACCCGACATTTATACATTTTAATATGTGGTATATTAACACCAAATCAAATGACTTGAGTGTGATGAACATCAGGGAGAATCACTATAAACTCTCTGCAGCTTTTAGCCTCTTTTAGCTCGTTGTTTAGATCGTCTGGCTGCACATTTGCAATAAAACTTCTGAGGTGGTGCATCCCCGTGTTGCATAATGACAATTAATGATCCTTGAAGTGGAGTAAAAAGTACAATATTTGCCACCGAAATGTCTGGTCTCACACACACACACAGTTTTACCTTGAAGTCGTATGTGGCGTCGGGGTTTTCGTCGCAGGCGATGACCTCGGGGGCCATCCAGTACGGCGTCCCGATAAACGTGTTCCTCCGTCCCACCGTGCGATCCAGCTGAGCGCTCACACCAAAGTCCACTATAAATAAACACACAAACACACAATGAATGAATGGATTGAATTAGTTATGAGTCATGCAACATTATTAAATATTAATGTAGCACTTTGTAAATATACGTCATTTATGATCAGCAAACAGTATTTTCTTGCTGTGTATTGTTTGCTCAACACCAGCAGACAGTAGGTGTGTGTGTGTGTGTGTGTGTGTGTGCCCTCTCACCTAGTTTAACCTCTGCGTTCTCCGTCAGCAGCACGTTCTGGCCCTTGATATCTCTGTGGATGACCTTGTGCTGGTGGAGGTGGGTCAGGCCCTGGAGACAGAGAGGAAAATGCACTTCCTGTTACACGGACCTCACTGTGATGGTAAACTACACTCCTTCTCCTTCCATCAGCAGAACAAACACTGCAGTCGACGAGTCCCAAATGTACTGTGAGCGGTCTGTCTTGAATCTACTTTGTGAGCCTTTTCTTTAAAAATGTATTTTAATGTTTATTCAACAATCATCATTTCATTCCATCTACTGTTTATGACAGAAACAGAACATATTAGCATAAGACTGTGTATTTCATTTAATTATTTACTAAAATAAGGTTCCCTGAGGTTTGCAATTTCTTCCGAACAAAAGATTTAAACGAAGCATTTATTTTTTAGGATGACTCCTAAAAAATATGTTTTTAATAAAAGAAAACCCCAGCTGTAACTTCTACTTGTTATAACTGATAATACCTCAAAATGTTCTTTATACAATAGTAATTATTCATGAATATGATTTCTTCTGAGATGGCCTTTGTTAAAATCAATACGATGGCTCATCAATAACCCTCTATGGTTCCTTTAATGAACACATATGTCCTCATCATCAATGCTTTATGAAAGATACAGGAGACACATTGCATTGAGAGTAACTTGGGTTCCTGCAGCATTTCTAACAGAATTTCTAAATAAGGTGTTCCTCAGGGAACCTGCTCGGGTTCCCTGATGTTTGCAATTGTTTTTCCATCAAAAGAGTTCCACCAAACATTTATGCTGACATGTAACTCGTGGTGAAGTTAATATAAATGTCCGTTCTCACCCTGAGGATCTCTCTGCAGACGTAGGCGATCCACTCCTCCTTCAGAGAGTTCCCTTTGGTGTTCTTGATCAGATCGGTAATCGATCCGGCCCCACAGAACTCCATCACCAGCTGCACACAAACAACGTTCAGATCATCATACGTTCTCACATCTACTCGTGCTTTACAGTATTTATCCGCATATTGTAAACTATGCCATAGGTTTTAAATCGTTTGGAACTTGCTTTAGATTCATCACAACGAGCTGTTTAAAGTTGATTTGTTCATTATTTAGCTATCGAGTCAACATTTAAGACATATCTCAAGCGGGATCGTTGAATCTCAAATGTTTTTTCTACCATCGTAAATTGTAAAATCTTTGCGTTTTGAGTCCCTGACCCCTGAAACCACACCCACAAAGTGACATCACGAGGCCCTGGAGTACACCTGTACATCACAGCAGCAAGGTGGGAAGTTAAACGTCTAATCCGTCTCCAATGAACCTCCATTGGAACATTGTATCCTCTGTTTTAGTAGGTGGGACCAGAATCTATTTATCTTCTGTTCAGGCTAGAAAACGGCTAATGAAAAACTATTTTGTCTACTTATCTTAATTTAAAAGTCTTAAAAACATACTACAGATTTTTTTAAACTAATAATCTCGATGATCTTCATCTAAATAAATGTCTGTTAACTCACTATCTGTCATCGACTGAGGTAACACAATGGCGGTTGTGACCATAGAAGTCATAGAACCACAGCAGTCAATTAGACAGAAATGTAGACATCGAAAGTTTGCAGCCAACAGTAGCCTTGTATTTCGTACGACTTGTGTTTTGAAGCTAAAATGAGGTGCTACGTTGCTCTTTAAGTTCCAGACGCGTGTTCTGTACGCACCCAAAGCTGGTCGTCCATCCCAGGAGGGTTCTTCTTGACGAAGGCTCCGTAGTAGGTCGCTATGTTCCTGTGGTGGCTGTACTTCTTTAACATGTTGATCTCTGCTTTAATCTCCTCCTCCTCATCCTAAAACACACACACACACACACACACACATTACAAATATAAAAACAATTCTGTGTTGACTGAAATGTAAAATATTAGAATCCTGGAAAGAAGAAACTCCTCCAGTGGAGTCAAGCGAGGACAAACTGCTGCATCAAGTGCCCTCGAGCAAGGTACTCAATCTCAAAGGTGTGTTTGGGCATGTGCAGATTTAATGTGTGTGTGTGTGTGTGTGTGTGTGTGTGTGTGTGTGTGTGTGTGTGCGTGTGTTACTTACTCCTGTGACGTCCATGACCTTGATGGCAGCGAGCTGTCCTGTTTTGACATGGCGACCCTGAAAGACACAAAGGAAAAGGGCAAAATGAGAATAAAATAAAATATTTCAAGGACGTGTGTGTGTGTGTGTGTGTGTGTGTGTGTGTGTGTGTGTGTGTGTGTGTGTGCGTTGGTTAATGCATTTTGCATTTTTAAGGGGAGACACCTGATGAATAGGGTAACCATGAAACTTCCCCAGTTGATTACTTGCATTAAGATGATTCTATTTTTGTATTACAAGTTTTCTGAAATGTTATGTTTAAATATGCAAATGAGGCATTATGTAATGGTAACTTTTGGTGAATTTAGGAGAAATCTACAGACGCAAACAGACAAAAGTAGTAAAATAAATGTCTCTAGTCTGAAAGAAGACGTGTAATGGAAGTGAAATAGACCTAAAAAGTGACAAAATAATACTCAAAGGCTGCCAGGTGACTTTAATCATTGCTTATGAAATAAGAATATATAAGAATATCACCTTTATGAAATGCATTTATTAATTTTCCTGAGATATTAAATAAGAAGAGTTAATTAATTCCAGTGTTTCATTTTATCTCTTAGTCACACATCTTGTTCCACCAAAGATAAAACATCCAGGATTTTACATGAAAAAAGAAAGAAAGTATCTTTTATGTAGTTATCTTGTGGCCCCTTAAAAAGGGCCCCGACCCTTATGTTGGGAACCACTGCACTGGAAACGGTCCTGAGTCTCCAAAGCAAAGTCAGCATCACAGCTGTTAAAGCGAGGAAGTGGAAATGTATCCTCCTCACCAGCATCAGCCCACCACCCCATCACACACACACACACACACCATCATCTCCTCATGGTAACCTAGCAACAGGCCTGGTAGTAAGTGAGGGCAACGAATGGTGGTGTGGGGGGGTGGAAGAGGCAAAGTGACGGCTGTGTGTGTGTGTGTGTGTGTGAGAGCAACTCACATGTGAAAGTGACCCAGAGTGTGAAATACCATGGCCTCCCCCCACACACACACACACACACACACACACACACACACACACACACACACACACACACACACACACACACACACACACACACACACACACACACACACACACACACACACACACACACACACACACACACACACACACACACACACACACACACACACACACACACACACACACACACACACACACACACACACACACACACACACACACACACACACACACACACACACACACACACACACACACACACACACACACGGTTACTCGGTGTTGCATCAGACTCTGAATGTATCCGACTGTACGGAAAAGTCTCTTGTTCTCCGTTTCTCATCTTTGTTTTTCCCGTTTCATATCACACAACTTTATCTCTCTCTCAGCAGCTATATATATATATATATATATATATATATATATATATATATATATATATTTATCAGAAGGTTTATCAGACTACAAACGAGACGAGAATTAGCGTTAGCTAGTTAGCGCTGTTTAAATGTAATCTTGTAAAATGTAGTTGTTGGTGAGAAACTTGAATAAATACAGTAATAAAATAGATATCAGAGATGAATGATGACATTTTTAACTTCATAACACTAAATCTAAGCATCTTATAATACATTCAAATTCATTAAATCTACTTTTTTATCAATAAATATACAATCTTTAATTTCCTGATCATTTGAATTGTGTTTTTTTATGCAAATAATAAATATAGACGACAATAACAAAGTAAAAGGATATTTAGACGGATTACTCTGACATCGGGGCGGTTTAAATCATTTTTCCAAAAAGTTAGTCTGAAGATTTAGTTTAGATTTTATGCAATTAAATCAATAAAATAATTGTTTTTTTTCAAAGAAGGAAACCAAATAAGTTGTCCGTCTTATTTTCCCTTTTGCATATTTACAATTGCTCCTTAATAAAGTAAAGGTATCACTAAAATAATCGCCCTAATGATGAGTTAAATCATTGGCCAGAGATTGAAACAAGCTACAGAATATGAATATTTACTGTTTCGGTCTGACTGAGCCGTTTCCAGAGATTACCGAGTGATAAATTCATTATTAAGTCGATCCGTGCACCAGATTTGTGGAGATTTATTAAAAAGTTATCAACCATAAACCTGAGGTAAAGTGTGTGAAGCGTGCAGGACGTCTGCAGGACGAACGGCAGCGATCCACAGAGATGAAGCAATAAAAGGGGAGGCAGATAAAATAAATAAATAAAAAAGGCAGAGATGAGAGGAAGAGATCTCTTTGTTTTGCTATCTCTCTTCCGTTCGACACCGACGGCCGGCCAAACAATCTCCCAAAGGTGACACCGAGCTCCCGGTGTGTGAGAGATTATGGCAGAATCAAGATGGCACGAGGAAGCTGTATTAAATCCACACACACAGGCAGGGAGGAGGGAGGAAGAGGAGGAGAAAGGGGGGAGATAAAGATAGCGACAGAGTGAGAACAGAGGGAGGTGGCAGGTGAGGAGGAGGAGGATGGCAAGGGGACTTTCAAAGGCAGCTCGAGGCGTAAAAACACAGCTCGCGTTCAGACAAGCTTCACATTCTTAACCCGAAACACAAGCCTCAACACATGAAGACGGAGACAGAAACGCACCGACGGAGGCAACATACGACTTCATATCCCAGCACCGTAACAATAGAAATGGAAACCAGTTCTCTGACTACGTTTTACATGCACCAAATATACCTGTTTTTGCCTTTAATCTGGAAAAAGACAATATCCCTAATAAGCTGGTTACATGTCTAATCAAATTCTGATTCAGCGTAAAACGACCCCAAGCTGCATCCTCATCACCGGGGCCAGTGAATCCCACGTTGACGACATTCTCAATACTTAAGTCTCTAACAAGGTTCAGTCCTGGGCCCCCTTCTCTTCTCGCTCTACACAACATCTCTGGGTTCTGTTATTCGCTCGCATGACTTCTCCTACCATTGTTATGCCGATGACACCCAGCCGGTCTTGTCATTTCCCCCCGGTGACACTCAAGTGGAGGCACGCATCGCTGCGTGCTTGGCTGACATCTCGAAGTGGATGACGACTCACCACCTGAAGCTGAACCTGAGCAAAACCGAGCTACTGTTCCTCCCGGGGAAGGGTTGCCCGCACCGGGACCTGTCCATCACCATTGACGATACCGTGGTGACGCCAACTCGGACTGCGAGGAACCCGGGTGTGACCCTGGATGACCAACTGTCGTTCTCAGCAAACATTGCATCGGTTACACGCTCCTGATCGGAAAATGCTCCATTTGGAATGAGGACTAATTCACGTTTTTTGCGACACTTTAGTCTGTAAACAGGACTACTTGAGAAATATGAATTTTCATTAGTCTTGTTAATTACTTATGAGTAATGTTGTCTTTTTCGGGATAAGGTTAAAAAAACTGAATATTTGGTGCATGTAAACGTAGTCATTGTTTGTTTTTTTACAATAAATGTTGTGTACACAGAGCTTATAGTGGTTTGAATCATTTATGCTGATTTCTAGCACGGATAAATATTTCAGCTGCATAATTATCGGCTCAACCAGGAGAATATTGTGTCCTGTGCTCCCTAACGTACCACATCTTTTTTTATTTGTATTATGATTATCTTTGCAGGAAATGTTATTATGTTGTTGCACAGTTATGTCTGTTGCACCATCCTGGGAGAGGGATCCCTCCTCAGCTTTCATCCTTTTACCCGTAAAAGAGTATTTTTCTTTTCCAATAAAATGTAGTTGCATTGAATTAAACACAAGAGTTGAATACAAGGAATTGAGATCTCAGAATTCACAGGAACTGTTGCAATAATGTTTTGTACCTTTTTCCAGGTAAACCACTGACAGGACTTCTAGCTTGTGTGAGTAGAGCCGGTCATATTATGTACTGAAACAAAACCTAATAAATGCTTCCACGCAGCTCTTGTTGAAACATCATTATTACGGTAATACGGCTTCCCAGTTGCAGCTGTTTGGTGCTAAAATTGCACCTTACAATACAACTGTGTGTAATTATTAGTTTCTGACTCGTAAATAGCGCTTGTGTCAATATCCAAAGCTTAATTACTACTGGGAAACTGATATGTCGCCTGAGAACGAAACAAACATGGAGGTCAGAAAAAGTCAGTTGTGAAGCAAATGCTGAAGAGTCTTAAACCTGCATTCTCTCTAGTGTCCACCAGGGGGCGACTCCTCTGGTTGTATAGAAGTCTATGAGAAAATGACTCTACTTCTCTCTTGATTTATTACCTCAGTAAACATTGTAAACATGAGTTTATGGTCTCAATCTCTAGTTTCAAGTCTTCTTCAATACAGCATGATGTTCATTTAGTAAATTATGGTCCATTTAGTAAATTATGGTCCATTTAGAGTCAAACAGACCATAAAGCATAGGGCTTTAGGGCGGGGCTTACTGTGATTGACAGGTCTCTACTACGGTGTTGTTCGGTATGGGAGTTTTTTTTGATCTTACAACTTTAACTCTTTCACAGTGTGTTTTCACTTCATTAAAGTTAATTGTAAAAATGTTTGGGTTGTCAAAAAAAATTCAGTGTTGTAGCTCCGCCCTCTTGTGTCACTTCTGGTTGCAAAAAACAAGATGGCGACGACCAAAATGCTGAACTCAAGGCTTCAAAACAGCAGTCCACAAACCAACGGGTGACGTCTCGATCTCTCCACCAATTACATGTTTATATCAGACCACTAAACATTGGGCCACTTGCTAATGTCCTCCACTCACTAATAGACACAGATCTGGAAGGTCCCTTTGTTTAGGTTGCGTCCTCCATCTTTGCTGGTTAATAGTCATGTTTTTTTTATTTTTGTTAAATTCTCAGTAGCGATAACTAAATGATATGCTTATTATACATATTCCAAACAAAAACACTTTAAAGAGTCTAAAAATGTATTTTAAATTAATCATTTCTTTTTGGCTTATTTTGGTCAGACACATATGCAACGCTGATTACCGTAATATGTGTGGTATTTGTTATAATGTACGATGGTACATAGAGGGTGATAAGAAGCTGTACATGGAGGGACTTAGGACCCAGGGGAATGTAGGTGAAGGAAACAGGAAGAGACGCCACACAAACAGCTGTTCACCGCCCAGCCGGTTCTTGTGTTAAAAATATCCGCTTAATAATAATAAAAAAAACTGCGTTAACGCGCGATAAAATAATTGTCGCCGTTAATTAATGAATGCGTTAACGCGATAATAACGCGTTAACTTGCCCAGCACTAGTTAAAAGTCAAACTTAATTTGCAGCAAATAATCCGTTGTTTTCTAAACAAGAGAGTGACAATATAAACAAACAAACAAAAGGCTGTGACATCATAACATCAGAAACAAACTCGACTCAGATCAGTTTTTGTAGAGCGGAGGTCTTTGTACGTCACGTGTTTTCATCCAGCTGACAGGAATGTGATGAAAGTGAGACATGAATGAGAAAGGAGGCGTCGCTGGAGGGCTTTTAAAAAAACAGATCTGTGCTTCACAGTCAGCGACGCATAAACGCCTCCAGACAAATACAAACTAGAAGCCTTCTCCCTGCACACAAAGAGCATGAATCTGACGTCCAAAAAAAAGATGAATTAGACCTAAACTACCTCTGATTAACTGGGACAGAAGGAGATGTTTAGACTCTTAAAGCTTACAGTGAGTTTCAATCAATAGAACAAATTGAACTCCGTGTTTTCAAACTCATTCACTGATTAATCAAATCCAGGGAAAGAAACAGAAACTCAATTGTTTATATATGTTTCTACTCTGGATTAATAAAGTTCTATCGTATCAAATGTGCTGGTGCAAGAAGCTCCGAGTTATATTTCTTTAGAGAAATGTATTTGAAATGCTCTCCAGGAACAGTCCTCTGCCATCATTCACATATTCCTCGTTTTACTGCTCGCTCACTATCTGTAAGTGTGAACGATTACTAAACCTGGGAGGCAGGAGGAGGAGGAGGCGTCTGCAGCCTCGAGGAGAGAAAAAACATTTGGAAGCAGCTGGAAAACGAGTACTTGAAGTACGTGTACATTTCAGAGGTAAACATTGTGTAATACTTTAGTGTACAACTCCAGCAGCGCCATAGAAACCTCCTAGGTAGCAAAGACATGTACTTGTAAGTTCTGATTACGTTTCCTGGAACAAAATGATGTAATTTGGCACTAATTATAGGCAAAACGAGACAATAATTAATTAATTCCAATTAATTTGTAGCTGAGCCTTGAGAGTGAGTCAGCTGTCTTTTGTTTATTTCTGGGATCGCGTCTCGTCCCCGGACTCTTTATATCTGGAGAACGGAAACATTACGAACCATCGTGACCGATTAAGAGCTAATTCGTGCTTAAATGAACGTTCCTGGCGATTTTCATCACCTTATATCATCTTGACCGGGTGAACCAGCCATTTACAAGAGACATACACATGTTAAATAATTCAGTACATTACAATTTGTAGTAGGAATATTGATTTTGTATTTCTCAAAACACTTAATGCACAAAGGATTGTGGGTGTTTTAGGTGCACGGAGGATGCACGTCCTTAAAGAAGTCCTCTGAATTAAGGACTCGGCTCTTTGATGAAATAAAAGTGTAAATGTTCTGATTCTATAATCGCTACTCAAACACTAACTCAAGTGTATTGATCCGCCCACTTCCACAGCATCTTTTACAGGGCGATAGTTCTTCCAGTGAGTGTCATTATTTTAGATCTTAATTTACCCACAATGCTCTGCGATCGACCCCAGTTTTGTTCCGTCAATAATCTTTTTCTCCAAAGCAGCCGGCGCCCTTGTTGAAGCAGCAGATCAATACCGAACGAACGCGTCGAGGCGTTGTGCGTCTCGTTGTGTATCGGCAGACGCGTGCGAGTGTGTCGATGGCTGTCGAACACACACACACACACACACACACACACAGCTGTGTCGTTACAGTCTGCGTGGGTGAAAGTCAGTCATAGCTTCAGTTTTGTTAAAAAAAAATGTAATTTCTTTTTAGAGTCCGGATATGAAGTGACGAGTCAACAAATCTCAAATCACATGTTTCAAACACACATCGAGCCAAACAACAGCATAGAATCCCCAAAATGTCCGACATTTCTCCATTAAAAGTAATTAAATTCCTAAATTAAAATAATAAAACGTCAAAAACGTCCATCAGCGCTCACGTTGTAGCTTAAAAACAAGCATTAGCGACATGCAACATGCTCAGTGTTTACAAGTTGTATTACACACAACAGGCCTTTTCAGCCCAGCTGGATGAAGAAGTTTTTGGGGTTTTGTTGTGAAAATGTCGTCGGTTAAAGTTTAAATTAAGCGTGAAAACAAACTTCAAGGACGAGTGAATCAAGAGTGAAGAAGCAAAGCATTTAAAACTCTTTAAAACAAACTGCTGTGTGTTTTTAGAGAGCTTTTACTCAACATGGCAAATCCTGCGGCGCACGTCATCCATTCGGTGAAACGACGGTATGAGCTCCTTTAAAAGACACAAAACTGTAGAATATCAACCGTGTGCGTGATGTCTATTATAAGCACTACACTACACAGTCCTGTGTAACAGCGCCTTCTCCGATTGGTGGATTTTTTAAATCGTTTTGAAACTTTAAAATGTTTCCTGAAAACATTTGAGACCGAAGACGGTTTGTTTTTAAGCTTTTCAGGAGTTTCCAGAGTTTATGGGATAAGTAGTTCCTTCACTTATAAAATAATAACGTACACAGTCCTTTTTCCCCGTTTGTTGCTTTGAATTAAAATGTTTTATGCTCTCGAGTCATCTCGTAGTTGCTTCCATGCTTCACCTCATTACCTTCAAATGTACTCAATATGACAGTTAGTATCATCAACCATCAACACCAGCTCTCAGCAAGTGACTCTGCTTCTGTCTGGAGGCCTCAGACAGATCACCAACTACAAGCCTAAACCCCCCCACTCCATGAACGACCTCCGCCCGGCAGACGAGCTGAACGAGTTCTACTGTAGATTTGAAAGACAATGGGACAGTCCTGACTCCACCCCCCCACAGCTCCATCAACCAGCCCCCCCCCCCCCCCCCCCGCAGCCCAGCAGGGGCCCATGCCTCTGTACCACCCTTGCTGCACAGGTTATTAAGTCTTACCTTGTAGACCTGCCCATAGGTGCCGTTTCCAACCAGTTCGACCAGCTCAAAGATACCAGCTGGGTCCTAAGAGAGAGAGATGAGGAAGAGGAGGAGGAGGAAGAGGAGGAGGGGACAAAAACAACAAGAAGACAAAGTCAGTCAGGAGAACATAAACTGGATTCAATTGAACACAAAATGGATTTAGGAATGTGTGTGTGTGAGGAATTTGACCTTCACACACACACACACACACACACACACACACACACACACACACACACACACACACACACACACACAGCATTACCCTGTGAAAAGCCTCTCTCTGTATCACCACACTGTCATTACTCCTTCAGTGGAGAACTAACACGCGAGTTTTCAGAAACCATCACATTCAGCAGGATTATTGTTCTGCACCGAAACCACCGAGTCACAGTCGACTTTCTGCAGAGATCTGAATTATGAAAACGTCCCGTAAACAAACATGGAACCTTCATGAGAAACATGACGCGTGTAAACGGGTTTCTAACCAGCTTCTTCTTTGTGACTAAGACTCACAAAGAGATAAATCCTCAGATTAAAATTAATCCCGATGAGTAAGGTTTCTAATAATGCTGTTGAAGTCAAGTTTGATCTCACTTTTGTCCAGCCGTTATGCTAAGCTAAGCTAACCGGCAGCTGCAGAACAACGATGAAACACCGAGTAAAGAAGATGGAGGTCATTGTGTACATTTACATCTGCAACAGAGTTTAGTGCAGATTATAACCACTGAAAGTAGAAATGTGTCTATAATATTAACACGGGAACTTGAAGTAAACTTCTAAAATGTCACAAAACAAAAGAAATGCTAAAAAGTTGCGTCTCCATCATCTGGTTTGTAGCGAATAAACTTTGCTTCAAATATTTTTTCAACAAAGAAAATAAAAAACCTCAAGACAGTAAAAACTTTTATAGAAACATAAACTTTCTGATGTCGTGCTTCAGAATGAGAATAAAAATATGTGAATGGAAACAAAGCTGTTGAAAGAGGAAACCCAGACGAAGGCTCCAACTGTAACACACACACACACACACACACACACACACACACACACTCTTATATCCAGGCCGATTAAAATTCAATAACACAGATTTTGATCTTTAAGCATACCTGTGTGTTTGGTATTAGCGTGTGTGTGTGTGTGTGTGTGTGTGTGTGTGTGCGTGTGTGTGTGTGCGTGTGTGTGTGTAGGTGTGTGCAGGTGTGTGTTACAGTTGGAGCCTCCTGAAGGGGATTAGTTTAAAAAGCAGCGATTCTTTTCACTCAAGGTCAAACAGAAGCACATTTAGTCCTGGAAGACTGCACCTCGTGCACACACACACACACACACACACCTACACACACACACACACACACACACACACACACACACACACACACAATGTACACACACACACACACACAAACACACACCTGTACTTGCCTGTTGCAGCCTTTAAGACCACACGCATAACAAAACCACCAGTGAAGAAGAAAGAAGGAAACCAGGAGCTGATGTTAAAACAGGCCCACCTGCAGGTTGCTAGCAGCTAGGAGGCTAATAAGCACACAGGTGCACCAAAGAGCATAATAATAATAATAATAATACTTTAGTTTTATATAGCGCTTTTCTAAACACTCAAAGATGCTTTAAATAAGGCAGAGACAAACAGAACAAACAACAAAAAATACAAGTGTGTGTGGTGTGTGAGTGCATTTATAAAAACAAGTTTAACACGTTCAGCTCAGTCGGAGCACACAGCTTTTAATGAAGGCGATAAGCAAACCGTGACTCCGAACAGTGTCTCCGAACCGTGACTCTACAAACGTGACTCTACAACCGTGACTCTACAACCGTGACTCTACAAACGTGACTCTACAAACGTGTCTCCGAACCGTGACTCTACAAACGTGACTCTACAACCGTGAGTCTACAACCGTGAGTCTACAACCGTGACTCTACAACCGTGACTCTACAACCGTGTCTCCACAACCGTGACTCCACAACCGTGAGTCTACAACCGTGTCTCCACAACCGTGACTCTACAACCGTGACTCTACA
Organism: Leptoclinus maculatus; assembly: GCA_032191485.1. NCBI lineage: Eukaryota > Metazoa > Chordata > Actinopteri > Perciformes > Stichaeidae > Leptoclinus > Leptoclinus maculatus. The sequence goes on along the minus strand of JAVDOI010000013.1, from coordinate 896,122 downwards.
ACCGTGAGTCTACAACCGTGTCTCCACAACCGTGACTCTACAACCGTGACTCCACAACCGTGACTCCACAACCGTGAGTCTACAACCGTGTCTCCACAACCGTGACTCTACAACCGTGACTCTACAACCGTGAGTCTACAACCGTGACTCTACAACCGTGACTCTACAACCGTGACTCTACAACCGTGACTCCACAACCGTGAGTCTACAACCGTGAGTCTACAACCGTGTCTCCACAACCGTGACTCTACAACCGTGACTCTACAACCGTGACTCTACAACCGTGAGTCTACAACCGTGTCTCCACAACCGTGACTCTAGAACCGTGAGTCTACAACCGTGTCTCCACAACCGTGACTCTACAACCGTGACTCTACAACCGTGTCTCCACAACCGTGACTCTACAACCGTGAGTCTACAACCGTGTCTCCACAACCGTGACTCCACAACCGTGAGTCTACAACCGTGTCTCCACAACCGTGACTCTACAACCGTGACTCTACAACCGTGACTCTACAACCGTGAGTCTACAACCGTATCTCCACAACCGTGACTCTAGAACCGTGAGTCTACAACCGTGTCTCCACAACCGTGACTCTACAACCGTGACTCTACAACCGTGTCTCCACAACCGTGACTCTACAACCGTGAGTCTACAACCGTGTCTCCACAACCGTGACTCTACAACCGTGAGTCTACAACCGTGTCTCCACAACCGTGACTCTACAACCGTGACTCTACAACCGTGACTCTACAAACGTGACTCTACAAACGTGAGTCTACAACCGTGTCTCCACAACCGTGACTCTACAACCGTGACTCTACAACCGTGTCTCCACAACCGTGACTCTACAACCGTGACTCTACAACCGTGTCTCCGAACCGTGACTCTACAAACGTGACTCTACAAACGTGACTCTACAACCGTGACTCTACAAACGTGACTCTACAACCGTGTCTCCGAACCGTGACTCTACAACCGTGACTCTACAACCGTGAGTCTACAACCGTGTCTCCACAACCGTGACTCTACAACCGTGTCTCCACAACCGTGACTCTACAACAGTGACTCTACAACCGTGTCTACGAACCGTGACTCTACAACCGTGTCTCCGAACCGTGTCTCTACAACCGTGACTCTACAACCGTGTCTCCGAACCGTGACTCTACAACCGTGTCTCCGAACCGTGACTCTACAACCGTGTCTCCGAAACCGTGACTCTACAACCGTGACTCTACAACCGTGACTCTACAACCGTGACTCTACAACCGTGTCTCTACAACCGTGACTCTACAACCGCGACTCTACAACCGTGTCTCCGAACCGCGACTCTACAACCGTGTCTCCGAACCGCGACTCTACAACCGTGTCTCCGAACCGCGACTCTACAACCGTGACTCTACAACCGTGTCTACGAACCGTGACTCTACAACCGTGACTCTACAACCGTGACATGATCCAGACCGTGAGTTTACCAATCTCCTGCACCACTACGTGGACACGGGCCCTTATTCGTCTGGCTGCAGAACGCCATTTCTGTCGCCAACATGCACACTTATATTTCTGATGATGTCAGCTGTAAAAGGGTCTATAGACGTTGGAATATACAGGAGAGTAAAGCCTCCTCCTCTGTTTACAACCTCTCTGACCGCTCGTCTTCCTCACCTGTTGGACTCTTCTAAATATATCTCAGCCTCTGATGGGACAAAACATCCAGGTTATAAATAAAACTGAGTTTTCCTTCAGGGGGAACGTAACGAGGAGGACACAACCTCTGTGACTCTGAAGTCTCACGGTGAGAAGAGGAGGAGGGTAAATTAGATCATTTTGGGAAGTGAAACAGGAAGTGTGTGTGTGTGTGCTTGCGACAGGCTTTGCGTCACACTTAACCCCCCCCCCCGCGTTTCATCCTGGGTGACCTAATTTCTAGTCGGAAAGCAAGGATTCTCATTTATACAAGAACGTGCACATCTCTTCTCGGCTCTTCTGTCTGTCTTTGTCCCACACACACACACACACACACACACACACACACACACACACACACACAATCATGTCCAGACTTGAGTGTTGCTCTGCAGGTACGACTGTTGCGTAAGCAGCAGGCAAAAAGGAGACAAGAAAGAGGAGCTGTGCAGAATAACACGCGCGCACACACACACACACACACACGTAGTTATATCGTTCATCTTTAGCTGAGCAATTTCCAAATAAGAAATTTCCCCTGAATGCATCATCACAGTCCATCTATCCTTCACACGCACACGCACACACACACACACACACACACATTCCAACACTGTCTCCTTCCCTGCACACCTCCCTGTCTTTTGGCAGGCGCGCACGTGTACGCGCACAGACCCACAAGCAGCCACTGCCATGCAATGCTGCTGTCGCCACAACATCACGAAATGGCGGAACTCGCTCCTGTTGCGGTTATCATCGTTATTATTCAGTGTGTGTGTGAGAGAGAAAGTGAGCGCGTGCATGTGTGCGTACATCTGTAGGCTCTGTATGTGTGTGTGTGTGTGCTGTGAATCTGTCAGTGAGCAGGCAGCTTAACATCTGCCCCACATAGTCGGCTGCAGACAGAGCGGCCTCTATTATGCTGTCTGACGCACGCGCACCAGGGTGGGTGCACGCGCAGTATAAGCAGCAGCAGCAGCAGCTCAGGGCCTCATTACATCACGTCCCAATTGTTAAGAAAAAAACATCAACAACAAACAACAACACTAGTGTCGGTGGGAGGCCACATGATCCCACGTTCTTCCATCCGACCTGATTTCCCTCAATCACTGGCCGCCGTGCACGAGCACTACAGCCCCAACACACACACATGCTAACGTACACGCACGCGCACACACCACCAGGCAAGCAAATCTAGAAGAAAGCGCAGGGAGACGCATCCTTGCGAGGAGAGGAGGGAAGTGGGTGAGGAGGGAAGTGGGTGAAGATGAAGAGAGGAAATAGGGAAGAGGGGGGGGGGACAGGTGCTCAACAGCCCCCACACGCACGCGCGCGCACTTAGACAGAGACACCACATGCACGTGCAAACACACACAGAGAGAGGTAGGAGACATTACCCGTAGTGCAGACAGGTCTATCTCGTCCAGACTCCGCGCCGGGGAGTCGCTCGCCATGGTGCTCTCGGTAGATACGGGACTCAAGATGGAAGCTTCCTCAACGACCATCGACCGAGAGGTGCAGAGCGGCGGGGACGAACACACACGAACACTCCTCTAAAAGAAAATTTAAAATAAAAAAAGATCTCCCCACCACCACCCCCCTAGAATAAAAAAATAATCCTCGATGTTGCGCGCTGTGCTCCAGGTTGCTACATGCTGCTCGGCGCGGTGAATCCGGCGCTACATACCTCCACCTCGACACAACCGAGCACAGGACAGGACTGAAGGAAGGGGGGGGGGGGTGACACACGCGCACACAGAGAGCGAGAGAGAGACGGGTGCACAGCAGCAGCCGAGGCGCTCACACACACATAGAAACACACACAGACACACACACCGTCGGTCCGTCCGTCTGTGAGGCGGAACAGCAGCGCGCTACCCGGGAGTGGCCTGCGAGGAGGCTGCGCTACAGACAGAGACGCCCACAATGACACACACACACTTTTAGTGTGACAGGAGAAAGACGCATATCTGCACAGCTGTCTGCTCCTGTATGGCGGCTCATTAAGGCCAAAACATTGAGTGGCTGCAGGTCACAGTCTCACACCCTTAGCTGTCAGGGGCGTGCACGCGCACGAAGGGGGGAGGGGGGGGTCGACCCCCATGCCCCTCATGGGACATTTACATGCTTCATTTATGTCTTAATGTCACATCAGAGACATTTAAGTGGTGCAACCTCTGAGGGGTCGAGCTCCAGTTTGTGTCCAGAAATAAGCATCTGATTATCCTAAAATATAAATATATAACCAGCGACATTTCAAACACAGAGGTTTTTATTTTATAGTAACAGCTGCTCTGAAGGTGTTTCCAGATTCCTCAAATACTCTTTGAACCATCTGGATGAAACATAATCTGCTGCATAATAAAAAAAAATGTTACGTTACAACCAGCTGGAAATTACATCAGTGTTTTTGCTCTTTTCGTAAAACACAAGCAGGATTCATTGCGTTGTATTGCATGAAAATATAAACTATTAACAAACATAATTGAATTAGTTCAACTTGAATTGGATGCAGTACTTTCCGTACCTACATCTGTGACTTTAAGAGGTACCTGTGTCTCAGGTGAAGGAGGTGTTCTTGGACTTGGCACCGCCCACTTTTGGATCCATTATCCAATAGATTTGAAAGCCTCTTCAAACAGGAACTCCATTAGCTGTGATCGTCACTCGTTTAGTTTTTTACATCACTGCAGAACTCCTGACTTGACACTCCCTTTGATGATATATATTATATATTCGGTATTATTACTTATATATTAATATATACATTAAGTATGACTCCTTATGATGATTTATATGACATTTCCTTTTGGTTGTTTTTCATCTTTGTATTCGTTTTGTGTCTCTTTTTGGTAGTTTTGTGTGTCTTTGTGATCAGTTATTGTCTCTTTATAACTTCCCACCGCAGTGGAAGGGATGAGCCTTTACTGTATCTTTTGTCCTCTTTAAATCTGATGAGGACTCAGCATTACTGGTCTGTTTGTAAAACTAAACGCTGCAAATCAGAGCTGGTGCTCCAGTCCCTTTCCCCTCTTTTGGATTTCAAAGCTGCTGAGATTTGTGACTCACCTGCAGGACACACCCGTAGTCTGTTCTTAGGATCACACATCTGTAATCACACGCCGAAATCTGCAGGCACACGAACGAATGTTGACCTTATATAACACAAGACAAGATACTGAATAAATATAAAGAAACCAATATCACATCATGGGACACAGACATGTAAACGCCCCCCCCCCCCCTACATAAGAACATGAGCCACGGATTCAAAGAGACACATTTTTGGTAGTTGTGCGTCTCTTTGTAGTTGTTTTGAGTCTTTTCGGTTGTTTTGTGTCTCTGTGGGAATTCCCATCAAGAAAAGTTAGCTGTAACTTCAAACAGAGGCTCCCATTGAGCCTGCATGTGCCCAGCAAGCCTGATCCAAAATCCCTCCTTATACGAAAATAATCAGGACACTTGGGAGTGAGTTCATCGTTTTAATGCAACGGCTGCAAACAAACACATCTCTAGTAACACATCTCCTCAGAAGAACTCTGAACGTCCTCAGTCATGTTTCTGTCTGTGCACGTCCTCAAGTCTCCACATACTGCTCCACTGAATCACTCCATCAGTGGAAAAACTAAATGTGGTTTCACTGAACTGGCAAATGACTGAATTGTGTGTGTTGGAGCAGTGAACAGCAATTAATAGGATGCGTGTCCAACCTTTTGTGTGTCTGTGTGAGGTCATGAGTCTCCTTCTCCAGTTGTTGACACAAAGTTCTCAGGACACACCTGAATCAGGGACGTCACGCCAAAGCAGGTTTACACACCCACACAAACGAATGTCTGCACAAAGTAACTTCAACTCTCATCTGAAGGTTTTAGGCTTCACAAAGATCTCGTTTATCTGTTGCATTGGATTCCATTAGACTCCACAGACGTTCATGTTATTGTGTCCACATGTCACTTTTTGGGTTTGACACCAAAACACCAAATAATACAGCCTGCTGTGATGTTCAGAATCAGTGAACACATACATTACATATGTATATGTAAATAGAATAAACACTGAACTATAACGTACATACAAAAATATATATATATGTGTGTGTGTATTTAAATTAGGGGCGTCATGGTATACTGGTATTGAAAAATGAAATATTGACATAATGTACAAAAATACACGTACGATAATATCAGAGCTGCAACTATTCATCAGTTAATTAATTAGTTGTCAACTATTAAATTAATCGGCAACTAGTTTGATAATCGGTTTAAGTTATTTTTTAAAGTATAAAAGTCCACATTTTAGCTTAAATGTGAATATTTTCTGGTGTCTTTGCTCCTTTGTGACAGTGAACTTAATATCTTTGAGTTGAGGACTCATCAAGACATTTGAAGACGTCTTCTTGGACTTCTTTCACCATTTTCTAACATGTTATAGATATTTTGGTGTAAATGATCCAGAGCCTCTTAAATCATTTCATATACAGACTCTCTCCACCTCCTTACACTCGTATGTTGAGTCTAATTCATAGACAGCCTTCATATAAAAATATATATAAAATATATGTAAAAAGCAACAACAAACAGTCAATTTACAATCGCTTCTGTAAATTGTAAACAATTACAATAGTGCCTTTTTTAAATACAAACATTTCATTTGAACGTGATTCTGACGTCATTAAGCTGCTGCTCTGACAGCCTCCCAGAGGAGTCCAGAACAAACAGACCCGGACCAGAAGCCCATTGAAGCCCGTTTGCACGCTTCTGTCAGTGTCAGAGTCAGATTGTGTTTCCTGTGGCGCCGCCTAGTGGCACAAATGAGAGCTGCAAGACGGAGGAATTTGGGGACCGTGGAGGTGTTCTGAGGACACAGCTGATGCTCATTTGCATCAGTGACAAGTTTTTCATTTTGGTGACAGTGTGATAACAAAGAGTGAAGGAGGGAGGGGGAGAGAGAGAGAGAGAGAGAGAGATGAATATTCAGTGAGGAGAGAGGAGGAAGGAGGGACGACAGAGATGTGGATGAAGATGCAAACAGATCAGACGGAGAAAATGTGTTTCATTTACAGAAATAATCCTGTTATAATCTTATCTTGGTCTGAGGCTTTTTCAAATGCACTTCTGCAAATACTTGCAAAACATTCAAAAACATGTAATTAGTGAGCTCCCTTCAGTAACGTCCCGTTTACTTCACTCAAAAAAACGATTCTTGGCCCTCATAAACATTAAATAATATGTTTTAAGTCAAATGTAACTGAAATGTATGAAATCAAAAGTAAACATTACGTAAATATGCTTTAGTATAGCCTGAATGTAGACAAATCAAGTCAACTTTACTTGACTGAATCATACAGTGACGCTCTGCGTAAAGACACCTCTGAGCGTGGACTTGGCATTCTGATCAGATTCTGACCGACCGAGCAGGACCAGGTTATAAGTCCAATCATTTGCCATCTTAAGTAATATGTTATTTTAGAAGTATTTGTTTTTACGAAGACGGATATGGTTCTTTTGGCAATTATATTTGAGAGGTTGGTGAATTTAGGTTACACGTGTCCGGGGATGCAGAATGGCCTGCTATGTGATTTAGCATGAGCTAGCGGCTTTGGCGCCGGTTAGCATAGTTCAAAGTTCAAAGTTAGGATTTAATTGTCATATACATATACACACATACGAAGTCAAATTTCGTATATGTGTATATGTATATGACAATAAAATAGCGTATTTATTGTCCACATGAGGGCAGTCCAAACTGAAGTAAAACTGCACATTCACACACATATTGTATGGACTCACCATTCTGAATCATGTTTGTGTGCTCAGGTTTTACTTGCTCCCATGTCCTCTTGATGGCTGGGGGTTGAACGCACTCATAATGATATGACAGTGTTATCAGTACACCATAGCATATCATTATTGGACTCATGATAAGAATAGAGAGAATCACACACAATTTATTTTCACTGCTTCAATTGATTGAATGTCTGATTATGAATAATATACATACTGATCCGCCCATTCACAGATTCACACACACATATTCAAACTCCTAGTTCTATATGGTAATCTACACATACATGTATATACACATGTATAGTATGATACATAAGCGCATACAGTACATATATCCTCATAAGTATCTATTAATTCGTATCAATTAGATACTCTTTGGGCTTGTTTTATCTACTTATTCTGAAAGAGTTGAGATCATTATTTTCGCTATAAGATCTCATTCGATGATGCATTCCATTAAGCCTACTGCCGCACATTTAAAGAAATATAATGATTGATTGGGGTGATGAGGCACTTTGATGAGGTATTTTAGCAACGTTTCGTTAACGATTTATTGAACTGGGAAGTCTGAATCTTTGAATATCTTTCCAACCCAGGTGTCCAACCCCTTCGTCTGTTATGTTGTTGTACCTGACATCAAGACCTGTTGGTACAAACAAAACTACTTTTAGATTGTTTAAAATAATAATAATTAAAAGTGTCCTGCTTAGTTTAGGTGTTCACCTAAACCCGACCGCTCACCTGTCACGCTCACCTGTCACGCTCACCTGTCACGCTCACCTGTCACGCTCACCTGTTACGCTCACCTGACATGCTCACCTGTCACGCTCACCTGTCACGTTCCCGTCGTCTTCTCTAAAACGTGTAAGACGTGTGGATTTATTTCTATCTCATGTTCTGCGCACACAACGGCGTAAAACTCCGACATGTTTTCTCTATACATCTTCCAGCCTGCAAGTGGAGTTTGAGTTTCTATGGCAACAAGGGAAGATGGCGTCTCGCGAAGGACAAACGAGATAATAACGACAGAAGAAATTCACGTTGAGATAATTATCATAACACGAAATATCTTCTTAATCTCGTAATACATGAATACAGCCCGAAGTAGAAGCCATGATCTTAAACAGTTGTGACACAGAGACGTCTGTGGATTAAAATGTGTATTCATTCAAAGTTAATTACTTATTTTTGTTCATAATCCTATATTTTTTGCGTTCGTAATCACACCTCACTCCCGTCCGTTGACCAGACGTGGCGGTGTTCATCTTGAACCGACCCAAGCTCTCTTTGCTGTGAACGTCGAAGTCTCGCGAGAGCCACTGACGTCACGGGATAATGGCTGAAGATCGCGGATTTTAGAAGGTACTTTTTTCCTGCTTTTATTTACTTTGTGCTGGATTAAATAATAAGTACATTAGCACGTGCGATGTGTTATAATCGACTATGACGTTTTGGCACGACTCGTCGTGTGAAATAAGCCGAATTCTGACATTTTGTGTCGACATTTTGTGTCGCCGGTTACAAACCGTCGAACCTTCGAAATAAGAGCACAATGTTTTTTTTCCGCGCTTTTCGCCACTACCAAAAAAACACAGTTAGCGTCGTACATTTCACCCACGCTGGTTTAACGGCGAACCGCTATAATCGCCCCTCACGTGGCTTGCACAGTACACGAAGTATTCACCTACCTACGTGTATCGACAGACCACCATTACGAGTCAGTTTAGGCTATCTACGACACCGCTGTTAGCACTAGCATTAGCATTGAGGCCTGCTCAGGAAGCAGGCGGGAGCTTTTATTTTCCAAAACTACTTCTTTTCCATCTCAGCTGTCAAAGCTGCTGATTCTAGAGACTTATATCATCGATTAGAGTGTTTATATACACGATGAATGTATTGTTTTTAATGCTTTAATTGTGCTCCATTGATTGTCTTCTTACACGTATTGATGCTATTGTTTTTTGCATTGTTAGTTAATTTAAACTTTGCACTACTGTTTAGTTAGTTAATATTATTCTATTTCATTGTATATATATTGTGCATTTTTTACATTTAATATTTTTTACTGATTGCTTTACCTGTATCATAATGCTGCTGTAGCGAACAAATTTCCCCTTGCAGGATTAATAAAGTATCTCTCTCTCTCTCTATCCATTCATCTATCTATCATTCATCTCTCTCTCTATCCATTCATCTATCTATCATTCATCTCTCTCTCTCTCTCTATCCATTCATCTATCTATCTCTCTGTCTGTCTATCTATTCATCCATCTGTCTATCTCTCTCTCTCTGTCTGTCTTTCTCTCTATCCATCTCTCTATTTATTCATAACTATCTCCAACAGAAAGCTACACATTTAGGAGTAACAGAAAGAGGCGGTGAAGCAGACACACTACTGAGAGTAAGTTGGTACTTTTATAATTTAAATGATGTGCTTTGAGGTCATATTTTATTTAAATTTAATTGAGATATTCTCATATATATATTTGTGTTGTTCCTATTAAACCGTATTCAATTTGAGTTGTCGGACCTTAAATGTATCTTTAATTAAAGGCCTGAATAAGTATTAAATACTCTTTAATAAAGTACTTCAAAACTACAAGGAGTCAGTATTTCTCCTATTCTCATGCCTGATATAATCTATTATTCTTTACCATAGATATGATAAGGTATACTTTACAGTACTAGTACAGTAGTACACCAAAGACACAAAATACATATATATGTAAAGTATTGCACATGCAAAAAGATATGAATACAAAGACGTGAAACTGAGGAGATAAATCATTAAAACCCATAATATATAACGCTAAATGCAACAGTGCCCCTTTGCTTACTATCTACATAAGAACGGATCAAACCTGTTCTCTTGTTCTCGTCGTGTCGTAGACGTCAGGAGGAAAGAAAAGCGTGAAGCGGATGTGAGACGGGTTCTTGTCAATCCTGTCTGTCCGACTGTAGAGCGCCATCGTTGTCCAGAAATAACGTAAAAACAACAAGCAGTGAGCCACACGGTTACTTCCTGTTTTATAATCTTTGCTAAGTACAGTGGCCGGCTGTTTATGGAATTATTGAGCCTTTTAAATATATTTTAAAGAAAGATGATTAAACTTTATACGTGTGAGCTGTGTTTAAAGGTTTATCTAAAGGTTAGGACGGACGAACATTTTAGATTTTGGCTTTTTGAGACATTAAGAAAAATTAATAACAGTAACTTTGAAGAAATATTTAAAAAGAAAATCAGAAACATTTAAATTTGTCGCGTTAACAATTGTTGATTGTTTTGATTTTCGTCCTCCGTTACATAAAATGTATCCTTTTGGTGTCTGTCTAAATGTCTGTAACTATTGCAGACCACCGTGATGGTTTTATAGAATAACTCTTTGTTGTGTGAGAGACATTCGTTTGTGTGGTCAGTGCAGCAGACGTTCACTGTTTGCTTTAAGTACACAAGTGTTCAAACAGACTTATTAAAACCATCTCATGAATCAAACCGTGAACATCTTGTAGATGATTGTGTTTTCCTGTTGTGGTTCCTGAGGCTGATTCCTCCTGAAGTTAAACTCTTCTCAGTTGGTTGTATCCTCTTGCAGCGCCCCCCAGAGGACGACACCTCAACAAGAGGAGGAATCTAATCACAGTGGCGTTAATGTGTCTCTTCTATCGTTTGTCAGCAGCAGAGATGACTCAGGTCACCAATCACGGGAAGCTGCTGCTGCAGCGCTTACATCAGCAGCGGGAGATGGACTTCCTGTGCGATATAACCATCATGGTGCGAGACGTGGAGTTCAGAGCCCACCGCAACATCCTGGCTGCGTTCAGCAAGTACTTCTCCACCCAGGCGGAAAAGGGCCAGGAGGTCACCACGCTGGACCCCGAGAAGGTCAGCCGCTACGCTCTGGAGAAGCTGTTGGAGTTCATCTACACCGGACAGATGAACCTCAGCAGGTAAAAAACGGCTTCAGCTCGGGTGTTTTTAGACTCAACGATTCGTCAAGTAGCTCGAAAGACTAAAATGTTTGTTTTTTCAGCACCAGACAAGCAGCTGTGCGTCGAGCTGCCGTGTTCCTGGGAATATCGGAGGCCACAAAGTATCTGGTGGAGACCCCCCACTGGGCCGAGCTCAGCGAAGCGTCCCAGTCAGAGATGGATAAAGAAGCCGGTCTCTCTCCTCCCAGTCCGGCCTCTCCCGGCAGCCCTTCCTCACCGGTCCCTCTGTCCATCGTCTCCGTCGCGGGGGAGAGTCAGGAGGAGGGGGGGGTAGCAGCGGCGGCCGGCGGGGGAGAGCAGGGCGAGGAGGCCGGCTATGTGGATGTCGAAGAGGGAGAGAAGAGCGACGGCGAGTACACCCCCGTCACGCCGAAGAGCGCTGGAAGAGGAACAGGAAGGAAGAGAGGCAGGCCGAAGAGATTTAGCGGCGAGAAGGTGGAGCCGAGCAGCTCGGCCGACGCCACACCCAAAACCCAGGGCTACAGGGGGAGGGGGAGAGGCCGAGGGAGGGGGAGAGGGAGAGGGAGAGGGAGGGGGAGGGGGAGAGGTGGTATTAAAACGGAGGATCTGTTTTTGGAGGATTCTGACGGGAGCGTGAAGGATTTCGGGGATTTCTCCGAAGACTGGAGCCCCTCTCGGGAGGACGACGACGAAGACTTCCTGGCGAAGAAGCCCCGGCTGAGCGTCGGGAGGGGGCGTGGCCGCGGGAGGGGGCGTGGTAGAGGGCGGGGCAGGAGGAAGACGGAGGAGGAGGAGGGGGAGGAGGAGGGAGAGGAAGGGGAGAGCGGCGGGGCGGGGTCGGACGACGACATGTTGGGAATGATGATGGGGGAGGACGACGAGGACGACGAGGACTTGGACATCGGGGAACACGATCCGTCGGAGATGGACGAGCTGTCGCTGTCGTGCACCGAGTGCAACAAGCTGTTCAAAGACGTCAGCAGCCTGCGGCGACACGAGAAGATCCACAAGGGCCTGAAGCCCTTCGTCTGCATCTTCTGCTCCAAAAACTTCCGGCAAGCCACCCAGCTGAAGACTCACCTGCGCATCCACACAGGTGAGCTGAGCGACGACCAATAAACCGCCTGCACGGGGATTCAGCAGAATGGAAATACTTAGGGTTTGTTTTTTACTCTGCTAATTTGGGTACGATCGTCCTGAAGAAGTAAACTAGGGATTCTGTCTGCTAATGATTGTTTTATTTATCAATTATATTTATATTTCCAGACACGAGTCCATATACAACAAAAACTAAATACGATACAATACGAGGACCCCAAGACAATACATTCTCATAACTTCAAGCTCAAGTTGACGTCTTTAAATGTTTTGTTTTGTCCGACCAAAAACCCCCAAAATATTCAGTTTAAAGCACAGAAAAGAAGCAAATCCTCCCGTTTGAGAAGCAAACAATTGATCATAATTGTCTGGTTTTCTGTCAGCCAAATACAGATTGTCCTTCAGTGTATTTTAGTGGAGGAATCCTGAAATACAGATCAGCTCTGCTAGCATTAGAAGAAATAATCACATATTTAAGAAATATAATATTTGGCTTATTGAGCTGTAGGGAAAGCGAGCAGCGGTGCTTCTACGTCACACAGAGTGAAGAGATTTATTCAAATCGTCCTCTATTCACTACAGTTAACTGATGATGAGATGCATCAGGATGTATGATTAGTTTGTAGTAATTAATGAGAGCAGCATGTCACAGAGTCAGTAACGAGTAGAGGACCAGTAATATCAAATACCAGAGACATCGAGTTGACGTCAACGAGTGTTTTCTGTGTTTTCTGACTTTGTGTCTCCGGCGTTTTGTTGCAGGCGAGAAGCCGTTCAACTGCTCCGAGTGCGACAAGTGTTTCGCTCAGAAGTGTCAGCTGGTCGCTCACCGCCGGATGCACCACGGAGAGGAGAAGCCGTACACCTGCGAGCGCTGCGGCTTCAAGTTCGCTACCTCGTCCAACTACAAGATACACATCAGGTACACGCAAAGTACACATCAGGTACACGCAAAGTACACATCAGGTACACGCAAAGTACACATCAGGTACACGCAAAGTACACATCAGGTACACGCAAAATACACATCAGGTACACGCAAAGTACACATCAGGTACACGCAAAGTACACATCAGGTACACGCAAAGTACACATCAGGTACACGCAAAGTACACATCAGGTACACGCAAGATACACATCAGGTACACGCAAAGTACACATCAGGTACACGCAAAGTACACATCAGGTACACGCAAAGTACACATCAGGTACACGCAAAGTACACATCAGGTACACGCAAGATACACATCAGGTACACGCAAAGTACACATCAGGTACACGCAAAATACACATCAGGTACACGCAAAGTACACATCAGGTACACGCAAGATACACATCAGGTACACGCAAAGTACACATCAGGTACACGCAAGATACACATCAGGTACACGCAAGATACACATCAGGTACACGCAAAGTACACATCAGGTACACGCAAAGTACACATCAGGTACACGCAAGATACACATCAGGTACACGCAAGATACACATCAGGTACACGCAAAGTACACATCAGGTACACGCAAAGTACACATCAGGTACACGCAAAGTACACATCAGGTACACGCAAAGTACACATCAGGTACACGCAAGATACACATCAGGTACACGCAAAGTACACATCAGGTACACGCAAAGTACACATCAGGTACACGCAAAGTACACATCAGGTACACGCAAAGTACACATCAGGTACACGCAAAGTACACATCAGGTACACGCAAAGTACACATCAGGTACACGCAAAGTACACATCAGGTACACGCAAGATACACATCAGGTACACGCAAGATACACATCAGGTACACGCAAAGTACACATCAGGTACATGCAAAATACACATCAGGTACACGCAAAGTACACATCAGGTACACGCAAGATACACATCAGGTACACGCAAAGTACACATCAGGTACACGCAAAGTACACATCAGGTACACGCAAAGTACACATCAGGTACACGCAAGATACACATCAGGTACACGCAAAGTACACATCAGGTACACGCAAAATACACATCAGGTACACGCAAAATACACATCAGGTACATGCAAAGTACACATCAAGTACACGCAAAGTACACATCAGGTACACGCAAAGTACACATCAGGTACACGCAAAGTACACATCAAGTACACGCAAAGTACACATCAGGTACACGCAAGATACACATCAGGTACACGCAAAGTACACATCAGGGTACATGCAAGATACACATCAGGTACACGCAAAATACACATCAGGGTACATGCAACATACACGTCGGGTACATCCACTGCTCTGGGTATTATTATTGTTGTTATCATTTGTTTATTTATTGTTATTTTTGCCATCCTTATTATGTAGAACTGTTTAATGTTGTTTTTCTTGGGACTAAAGTTCTTATTTTATTGTATTTAAGTCACACAGGAGTAAAGAAGAACAGGCTTCACCGTGTGGTTATTTCATAAAGACTATTTATGTATTTAATTACCAGAAAACATGCTGCACCGTCATATATTTATCATTATTGAGATATGAAATCATCTGTATCCAGTCTGTCTGGTCTTAAGTGATAAAAAAATTATAATTTTAAAAACAAATAGCCTAAAATAGAACTATAACCGTAATGTCAATATATAATAATTAAACAATAGGGAAGCTGTTAGTGTGTGTTACTACTGTGTGTGTGTGTGTGTGTGTGTGTGTGGTTTTGTTTCAGAGTGTGTTTGATCCCATTTTCACTTTAGTCCTTTTATTTTAGCATTTATCTGAAGAGTGTAACATTGTGTTTGGAGAGAAAAAGTATTGTATTGTATTGACTTTTTGTGTGTGTGTGTGGTGTGTGTGTGTCCTTGTGTGTGTGTGTGTGTGTGTGTGTGTGTGTCCTTGTGTCTCTCTCTGTGTGTGTGTGTGTGTGTCCTCAGACTGCACAGCGGGGAGAAACCCTACGTGTGTGACATCTGCGGCCAGGCGTTCGCTCAGTCCAGCACGCTGACGTATCACAAGCGGCGACACACGGGAGAGAAACCGTACCAGTGCGACCTGTGCGGCATGTCGTTCTCCGTCTCCTCGTCGCTCATCGCACACGCTCGAAAACACACCGGTGAGAGGGTTTCTGCTTCTCCTCCTTTAGTTACTGTTTACGTTTAATATCTTTCTATTTTGTTTGTTTTCAGACAGACGATGGTTTAAATTTGGGAGCAAAGAGTAACTGTTTATGAGTCCTTTATGGGCTGAAATAATTAATAGCATTTTAATTAAATGAATTATGGTTCCCTCTGTGGATCAGTGACTGAATATCTTCTAGAGAAGCTTTTTAATTAACAGTGTTTGAAATGAAATCAGAGGACACAATTTAAATGTAGTTTAATATTCATTCTCATTATTATCTGCACAAGATCTTCCTCATTGTCTGTTTTTAATGACATCTGATGCATAAAAGTACGTTTTTTGTACCACCCTGTCATCATTTCAAGTGTTGATTGTAAAAGTAAATGTTGTTTCTTCAGCCGGCTACAGTGTCACAGTGTGAATATTTAATGTGCGTCTGTATAAATATGTGTGTTTGTATTTCAGGTGAGACTCCGTACAAATGTTCGCAGTGTGAAGGAAGCTTTGTGACGTCTTCTGAACTGAAGAAACACATGAGGCGACTTCACCCAGGTGAGCTTTTACATTTTACAGATTAGAGAACTTCTTGTGTTGCTGCTCAACAAAGACTGTTTACATACAAGAATAATAAAGAAATGTCGATTATTTTCTTAATTAATTGTCTTGTTTCCTCACTGAATAATCAAAAAGAACCGATAAGAGTATTGATAAGAGTACTAGTATCCATCAGACCCTCACGATACTCGTCCCTAGTGAAGAGTTCAACAGTTCCACAGTTTATTGGCCACAACTGGCTGGTTTTCTTCAGTGTAAAACAGGAAAAGATGGAGATCTTTTTGATTTAAATCAGGAACCAGCTGATCTAAACTGAAGTAAACAGGGTTGTTTATTATGCAGTGCTGCATACAGACTGTAGGAGGCACCAGAGAAGATATTTTAAAATAACATGACGCCATTCAGGAAACTATAAAGTGTGATAAACTAATTTACTTTTAACCGTGCGTGTGTGCGTGTGTGTGTGTGCGTGTGTGCGTGTGTTCAGAGGGGAACAACGGAGTGCAGTGTCTGCTGTGTGGAAACCGCTTCGCCAGCGTGAAGAACATGATCAAACACCAGGAGAAGGCTCACGCTGACGAAGTGCGGCAACACAAGGAGAGAGCCAGAGCAGGTGAGTGTGTGTGTGTGTGTGTGTGTGTGTGTGTGTCTCTGTGTGTGTTTCTAAAACGCTATTATGTGTAACGTATGAGACACATGATGCTTGGTATCAGAATCATTTTTATTTTGTGTATTATTTGTCCCTTTAAGAGAAACCACTGATTTAAAGCAGCATGTTGCTGTTTTAACACCAGGGGGCGGTGTTGTTCTTGTTGCCACTATGTCTCCTAACGTCTTTACACATTTCACATACTTTTGTGTGGTTTTGTACATATTTCAGTGTTAAAAACACAAATTTTTAGATTTCTAATAGATTTAAAGTAAAAGTTCTAAATGAACATCATAAAAACATATCTAAATATTAATAAAGTTAAAGTAGGTACTTAAAAAAGAACTGAGGCTCTCCGTCGTCCCGAACTAAGACGGCAAACTTCATTACTTCTTTCAACCGTGACCACATCCACTCCTTCCTTCCCTTCTTACCTTTCACAATAAAAGCCCCACACTCTGTGTAACTGTTCACCAGAGAGAGAACTCGCATTCACTCCGAGCATTTCACTAAAAGGAAACTTATCTTCAAGTAGCTTTAGACTAAACAACAGTTTACCTCAGACCGCATCCTGCTAGTTGGTCCTCTATCCAAACCTTCGATTCATCGCTGACGGCTTTAATAGTTTGAAATGTGTTTAAGAACCGATACAGAAATAGTAGAACACGTCACCTGTTTGGTAACTTTCTCTTGTGTGTGTGTGTGTGTGTGTGTGTGTGTGTGTGTGTGTGTGTGTGTGTGTGTGTGTGTGTGTGTGTGCAGTCGTCCTCCTGGCCTCCAGTCATCCCGTGGCTTTCGTCCAGAGTAAACTCACCCAGGAAAACAAAAGCATGGCTTCCATCCCGGAAGGCGGAGAGCCGCCGAACCCCGAGCCGACCACCCCCAACCCCAAAGCCCCGCCTCCGTCTGCCACCGCCGCCATCATTCAGGACTTCAAGGCGGAGCCCACTCACACCACCATCGCCGCCGCCGCCGACCAGGTGACCTACGAAGCCGACCAGGAGCAGACCATCAACTCGGACACGCTCCACGCTCTGGTGGAGCAGCTGCGGCCGCCGCCGTCTCCGGCACAGAGCCTGGAGCAGATCGTCATCATCAGGACGGTGGACAACGGCGAGCACAACGCTCCTCAGCAGTGAGTCACAGCTAACGGACAGTCGGTCTCCCGCACGTCAAAGTTAACTTCATACTTTCGTCTGTTATTTTTCCGCTGATAGTGACGCTTCACTTTCCACGTTGATGGATGTGAACAAACCTTACTCATGGAGGAGAAAACAAAGGTGAAACGGGGAAGTTATCGGCCAAATTCTCCGTCATCGACTTCCTGTTCCACCTTTTGACCCGTCTCACTTGCCGTAGTTGCAGTGAGGGATAATTACCAACATTTCAGGTTCCTCCTCCAAATACACGAGCTACAGGTTTGTTTACAGCCGGTCCGAGTGAGTTTAATGTCGTTATTACTCGCAGAAACCACAAAAACAGGACTTTGAGTTGTAATCGTTGCTGAACCTTTTCACACAAAGCATTTTGAGTTGTTGCTCCCAAACAGAGAGCAGGATGGTCACACAACACACTGAGCCCTGTTCATGTAGTTCCTGGTCCCTCAAAGTGCTTCCGGTGGCCCAGGAACTATCGGGGTGGAGTTTTCTGTCGGATCTGGAGTCGGCTACTTCCTGTGTGCAGAATTCACTCTCTAGCAGCTTCCATTTAAACACCACAGTCGACAGAATTTAGACAACAAGGGACACTTTGTAATCCCTTTAGTGGTGTAATTTACTAAATGTTCATAAGTGGGGGGGGGTGGGGGGGGGCACTGATCCTGATTAGGATTAAGAGTCTCTGAGGTGAGACAGGTTTAATACAGATTCTGCTCAATGTTTGTGTCGAGCCACGCGTCTTCTTTTTGTCATTTTTCTACAAAAATCTTGTTTTCCCACTAAGAGACGGATTTTAAAGATGCAGATAAATGATCACTGCTCTGCTGATACGTTCTTTAGGAATCAGACTATCGGAGGAGAGAAAGTGTGAATCGGTGCGTCGCTTTAAGCGAGTTTAGTTTACAGAGGGAGACGTTTAGAACGATCTGCTGTAAAGTCTAAATACCGCCGCTCCTCCTGGAGTCGCTCTGAGCTCCACATGCATCTAAAGGATGTGAACTCGGCTCCGTTTTCTCCTCTCGTGGCTTCTGGTTTTCAGACTTCACCGGCTACTTAAACTCCAAACACCCGAGACTAACGACGGTCGTCTGTGACGTTGCCGTGCGGCTCTGATTGGATGGATGATCTATTATCAATAAACGTTTATCAGATGAATATGTCTCTTTGTTTTCATAGATGACGTAGTCGGTAGGCGACGAGCTATGATTCTATTTGTCATAAAGTGACATGTGATGGTTTTATTATTAATGTGATCATCACTCTGTTCGTCTTATTTAGTTTGTTTTTGTTTTAGCAGAAGAGTTTGAAAACTGTGTTTTATTTCTCTCAACCTTTTTGTTTGTTTTTTAATTTTGGATAAAATCGTCTGCATTACTTGTACAGAAATGTGAATCACAAGTTTAAAAACTACAACAGGAGAATACAAGTAAACAGGAAGTGTGTTTGTCTCTGTGACTGTTGAGAATAAATGATTATTGATGATACTTGTTGTTGTTTTATGTCTTTGTGCTTTAAATTTAAATAACATTTTACAAACGAAGCTGCTCAGAATTAAATACAGATGTTCTAGTTCAATGACGGAAGGACTTCTATAATAGTGATCATCAAACATCGATCACATGCCTACTGAACTACTTCATTAAGAAAATAAAAGCAGAGCAGCTGATGAAGATATTTGTATTAATTTACGAACCAGCATCAGTAAAAGAAGATGTTCCAGATGTTTCTACATGTTAACAATCAATAATCAATAATCAAGTGCAAACATTACAACAAAAGAATGTGTACTACATTCAAACTAATACAATATGAATATATATTTATATTATATTTATAGATATATTCAAAGCGCTTCACATAAAACATCAAAAGACAAAGAAACATTAAACACTGATCGACATTTTATAGAACAAACAATAAACTGATGAATCGACAATAAAACGAGCCGTTAGTTGCAGCACAATTCTGATTTAAGATCTTCATAAAGTCCACGGTGGACCGGTCTCTGCCGGAGGATCTGGGTCTGTCCACAGTGGACCGGTCTCTGCCGGAGGATCTGGGTCTGTCCACGGTGGACCGGTCTCTGCCGGAGGTTCTGGGTCTGTCCACGGTGGACCGGTCTCTGCCGGAGGATCTGGGTCTGTCCACGGTGGACCGGTCTCTGCCGGAGGTTCTGGGTCTGTCCACGGTGGACCGGTCTCTGCTGGAGGATCTGGGTCTGTCCACGGTGGACCGGTCTCTGCCGGAGGATCTGGGTCTGTCCACGGTGGACCGGTCTCTGCTGGAGGATCTGGGTCTGTCCACGGTGGACCGGTCTCTGCCGGAGGATCTGGGTCCGTCCACGGTGGACCGGTCTCTGCCGGAGGATCTGGGTCTGTCCACGGTGGACCGGTCTCTGCCGGAGGATCTGGGTCTGTCCACGGTGGACCGGTCTCTGCCGGAGGATCTGGGTCTGTCCACGGTGGACCGGTCTCTGCCGGAGGATCTGGGTCCGTCCACGGTGGACCGGTCTCTGCTGGAAGATCTGGGTCTGTCACAGTGGACCGGTCTCTGCCGGAGGATCTGGGTCTGTCCACGGTGGACCGGTCTCTGCTGGAGGATCTGGGTCTGTCACAGTGGACCGGTCTCTGCCGGAGGTTCTGGGTCTGTCCACGGTGGACCGGTCTCTGCCGGAGGATCTGGGTCTGTCCACGGTGGACCGGTCTCTGCCGGAGGATCTGGGTCTGTCCACGGTGGACCGGTCTCTGCCGGAGGATCTGGGTCTGTCCACGGTGGACCGGTCTCTGCCGGAGGTTCTGGGTCTGTCCACGGTGGACCGGTCTCTGCTGGAGGATCTGGGTCTGTCCACGGTGGACCGGTCTCTGCCGGAGGATCTGGGTCTGTCCACGGTGGACCGGTCTCTGCCGGAGGATCTGGGTCTGTCCACGGTGGACCGGTCTCTGCCGGAGGATCTGGGTCCGTCCACGGTGGACCGGTCTCTGCCGGAGGATCTGGGTCTGTCCACGGTGGACCGGTCTCTGCCGGAGGATCTGGGTCTGTCCACGGTGGACCGGTCTCTGCCGGAGGATCTGGGTCTGTCCACGGTGGACCGGTCTCTGCCGGAGGATCTGGGTCCGTCCACGGTGGACCGGTCTCTGCTGGAAGATCTGGGTCTGTCACAGTGGACCGGTCTCTGCCGGAGGATCTGGGTCTGTCCACGGTGGACCGGTCTCTGCTGGAGGATCTGGGTCTGTCACAGTGGACCGGTCTCTGCCGGAGGTTCTGGGTCTGTCCACGGTGGACCGGTCTCTGCCGGAGGATCTGGGTCTGTCCACGGTGGACCGGTCTCTGCCGGAGGATCTGGGTCTGTCCACGGTGGACCGGTCTCTGCCGGAGGATCTGGGTCTGTCCACGGTGGACCGGTCTCTGCCGGAGGTTCTGGGTCTGTCCACGGTGGACCGGTCTCTGCTGGAGGATCTGGGTCTGTCCACGGTGGACCGGTCTCTGCCGGAGGTTCTGGGTCTGTCCACGGTGGACCGGTCTCTGCCGGAGGTTCTGGGTCTGTCCACGGTGGACCGGTCTCTGCTGGAGGATCTGGGTCTTAAAGACGACGTGTCTCCGGTAGTAAAGTGTTTTCATGATCTTCAGTGTGAACGTGTTTCAGCTCTGAGGACGTGAACCACACAGAGATTAGAATGTGTAGCAGCTGGTCCAGGATCAGTCCACTCACCACAGGTTTGTTATGATTATCGTTTTATACATCGACAGAGCAGGAAGAGCTACACTTCCTGCATTATAATGTTGCTTAATGCACTTTGACACTCGGTTCATGTGTGTGTGTGTGTGTGTGTGTGTGTGTGTGTGTGTGTGTGTGTGTGTGTGTGTGTGTGTGTGTGTGTGTGAGAGAGAGACAGAGTTTGAATATGAGATAACAGGTTTAACTGTCTCTACAACTTTACATCAATGAGGAGGCTGATGATGTGGCTCAAAGAGGCAGTCTGCCTGTCCTCCTGTCTGTCCGTCCTCCTGTCTGTCCTGTCTGTCCGTCCTCCTGTCTGTCTGTCCTCCCGTCTGTCTGTCTGTCTGTCCTCCCGTCTGTCTGTCCTCCCGTCTGTCTTTCCTCCCGTCTGTCTGTCCTCCCGTCTGTCTGTCCTCCCGTCTGTCTGTCCTCCCGTCTGTCTGTCCTCCCGTCTGTCTGTCCTCCCGTCTGTCTGTCCTCCCGTCTGTCTGTCTGTCTGTCTGTCTGTCTGTCCTCCCGTCTGTCTGTCCTCCTGTCTGTCTGTCCTCCCGTCTGTCTTTCCTCCTGTCTGTCTGTCTGTCCTCCCGTCTGTCTGTCTGTCCTCCCGTCTGTCTTTCCTCCTGTCTGTCTGTCCTCCCGTCTGTCTGTCTGTCCTCCTGTCTGTCCACACACACACACACACACACGCACACACACATTGAAACTCTCCTTTATCTCATCATATCTTATGAAACCATGAAATGATTTCCAGATTCCTTCACAGACATTCAACTTGTTTTTTAAGGGACACATTATTCTCTCCATTGACCTGCATTGTGCCCTGTTGTTGTTGTTGTTGTTGTTGTTGTTTTGCAACTCTTTTCTTCCATTTAAACCCTTCCATTTGTTTTGCCTGCAACTTATACACTTATTTATAATACATTTACATTCTTTGGTTCTCAGATGGAGATCTGTTGGACACAAGTTATGTCACGAGTCCAGTGATGTCATTGATCACAGAGGAATCTGTGTGAATGTTCTGAACTCTGCAACAGAATACATCAGTTCTGCTGTTGAAGATCCCACATTACCAAAGACAGAAAGGTCTGTCTCTCCTCTTCCTCCCTCCCTCCCCCTCACACTCTCTCCTCCTCTTCTCTCCCACATAAACACAGAGCTCCTGACACATTAATGATGTGCTGCAGCTGATTGCAGAGAAAAAGAACACGTGTGTGTTCAACTGTGTGTTTTCTACCCATGAATCATTGTAACGTTGCTTTAATATTCCTGCAGGGGACTTCAAGTTAGCAGTGTTTCCTCTCATCTCTCACGAAACCAAACCTCTGTGGTGTTTCTATGATTTTTATCTCTCATATGCATGATATCATTATATATATATAAATATATATATATATATATTTATATTTATATGTGTGTGAGCTGTGTCTCTTCTGTTCGGAAGCTGCAGGCGTGGTTTAACAGAGGAAACCGCTGGTTGTCATCAGCTGCAGCAAGTTAGAGAAAAAAAGAGTGCATCCGGAAGTCACGCGAGTTACCCTTCAAAATAAACATGTTAATGCAAAAGCGAAATGTAATTATCTTAATTTCTTATCGTTATTTGTGTTTGTTTGTATTATTATAGTTTACAGACATTGAAACAAACACAGTGTTAAAATATAAAATACTATTTTTAATATTGTCTTTTCTACCTGCAGCATCAAACTATTTAACTCCTCCCCCTTTCTGCAGGAAGGACAGCTGAACACTTACTGAACAATAATAACCACATAATGTGCAATATTACATTTCAACTTCATGTGCAATATTATTTTCATTAATCTGTGTCAATATAACTTTCTTCTTATTTCATTATCTCTCTCAATATCCCTTTTCTATTTATTCTTTGTTGTTGTATTTTACTTTTTCTATTTTAGTTGAATCTTTATTGTTTTGTATTCTGTTGTAATCTTTAATGAAACTCTGGCACAAGAATGTCCTTCAGGATTATTAAAGTTCTATTTTATATTCAGTGTGGTATATTTAATCCAGTGTTTTGCATAATGTATGTAAAAGAGTTTTATTGTGAAGGTGGATTCACAGGAAGTCCATTCGTTGCTCATTGTCGCGGTCTTTACACACCTGGTGGATGTGGTGACCGGCTCAGAGCTCCTCCAGTCACTCAAACCAGCAGCTGCTGTCGCTTCAGTTCACGTGAGCAGGTAAGAAATAAACCATCATTTCACAGTTTACCCGCGCGCTTCATCTCACGTGAGTCATTCTGCTGTGTGTGTGTGCGCGTGTTTTGGGGATTTAACCATCTCAGTGTTTGGTGAAGTTTGCGCTTGTTGTGGCGGCGCACGGGTGCGTAAAACGCGTAATTTGCGGTAATTTGCGCGTAAAGTTAGCGCGTAATGTGTGGAGCGGCGACGCGGTGGCGACGCGGTGTTGATGTTGCGGGAGTCTCTTTTTTTTGGCACGTGAAGGCATCCGTCCTGCTCCTCCGCAGTGCCGTCGGTGTGCGGCTGGATTGCAGTGGCCAGATAGCGCATTCAGTGCCATGTGTGGTGTCGACTCACGATGATCCAACGGGAGGCCAAACCCTGGCCCGGGGGCAGGTTCGCGGCCGGAGGATCGGAACGGGTCAGACCTGATACTGAGGAGGGATCTTTCGTTGCTCAGCTGCACCGCGCGCTTCTTCCTTATTTATTCTCGTCGATACAAAATCACCCCCAAAACCCTCCAGTTCATCACAGAGTTCATATCCAACAGCTTCATATCGAACCCAATATCACAAGTTATTGATCATAAACCAGCCTCTGCGTCTGATCATCTGTTTGAGTTTTGAATGTTTCCTCCTGACACACTTATTAACATTCCTGTCACCAATGATTCATCACCAACAGACATCTCATGACAACCAGCTGCATTGTGGGATGTGGAATTCTCCAGGTCATTGTACGTTGTGAGAAGACGAGACGTGGACAGAATAACAGGAACAGAATTAACATTTCATTTAATTCATTTGATTCATGTGTTGTACTGCACATTTTGTAAACTCATTAACGATACTTTTTGTCACAATTTTAACGATACCGATCATTTATTACATTTCTTTAAATTATATTATTTAAAATTATTAAATTATTATAATTAAAGTATATTCAATAATTTTTAGAAGAAGACAAATCACATGACTCGTATCAGCTATTAATAACAAATAATGTATTACTAATCGGTTGTTTTGGTCTTCAGGTTTCTTTAGTCGATTAATCGTGATCATTCCCTTTCATGATGAATGACGTTATATATATATATATATATATATATATTTTATATTTCCAAGAAACGAATGAACGAATCTCTGGTCTGATTTAAAATGATGCTTTTGTGCGATTCTTCCAGATCCATTGATTGAAATCGGCTAATTAATAAACCGATGAAGAAGAGGTACTATAAATAAAGAACCCTTTTCGTTTTTAAACACTTTATTGTCACAAATTGAGCATCTCTCTGTATTTTTTAAATCTGCGTTTCCTTTCTGTCGTCCTCTCACGTGTACGATTGATCCTGCTTCATTAGGTCATGTGACGCGAGCCAGATTAATATTTCGGGCTGTTTTTGCCACAAAAATGATACAAAAGTAGTGAAAACGTTTGGAGGTGATGCAGCCACACACGTTCTGTATATAAAGTTATATTAATGATATTTCTTTAAAGGAATCGATACAAAATAAGTAGCTTCTGAGTATCAAAACTGGACACTGAATTAAAAACAAGTATTGCACTAATTATGAAGTGAGCATTCTCACATCTGATCCTTGCGACTCTTTGTCGCTGCGTTGTACGTTTCATTTATTTTGCCTTCACTGGATGATTATTTAACTTTAGAGATGTTGAACTACGACATGTCATCCAGGGTTTCCCCGGGAAGAGTCAACTATTTTTAATCTTTTGTTTCTGTAGCTGACGCACCTCGTCTCACGATCAGCTCAGATGACTTGTGTTTTATTTCATGAACATCATGACCTCATGCACCCTGACGTCAGCTTGTGGAGAAGAAGAGTAACGAGAGTTTACTGCACAACAAGTCAGTATCAATCACCAGGGTGGTCTGTGTCTTAAACCCAGTTTAAATATCAGAGGAACCAGTTTCACCGGATAGTTTTGAAAATACTAGTTGGTGAATCACTAAAGTCTTTATTTTTCTGACTGAAACGTCAGCGTTGTAGAGTGAGAGGAGTGTTCCTCTCTCACTGTGCATTTGTATTAAAAGTTGTATTTATTGATATCTTTAAACCTGCAACAACAGATTTTTCTCTCCACTTGTTTGCAGCAGAAACAAACTGTAAACACAACACTTCACCTTTAAAGTTGAACTTTATTCCCACATCAACACGATGATTCATTCTCTGAGTCCATTATTCTCTCTTTTAGCTCTGTTTTTGGTCTCCACCACCTCCAGAGGGGAATATTTGTCTCATTAACTCGATGTTTATGTAAATCACGATGTCGTTCAGGGACTTTCACCCAGGAGACCAAACCACCATCTTTCTCTAAACCTAACCGGCCGCTTTAATTCTTCTTCTCAGAACTGCAGTTGCTGAATAATATTGCCACAGAATCTGAAGTTGGCCTGAATGAAGCTGCTAGATGGTTTCAAGCAGGTTTTTACAAAGTGTAATCTTTAACTGCTGCTCGTCGTTAGCAGTGTGGATGGATTACTGACCGGCCTACAGGGGTCAGGGGTCAGGGGTCAAGGGATCTGACTTACAAAATGCTGCTGAGAAAAACCAAAAAACTATTACAAAGAGACGCTTAATGATGACAAACAAACACAATACAGCTGCAAACGACAACAAAGATGCAAAACAACTACAAAATGACCACAAGGAGGTCCAAACCGAAAGAGACACGGAACGACCATAGAAATGTAAAAGGGATGCAGAACGACCACAAAGAGACACTAAAAGGCCACATAGAAATGTAAAATGACTAATAATGGACTCTTTGGGAGTTTTGGTGTCTCGGGGCCCCGGGGCCTCTTTCATGTCTGGGCCCATTGTCTGACAATCCGTCCGTGTTTAGCCGTCTCTTTTAAGCTCGATGTGTCTTCATTAAATGCACCTTGGGAGTCGTAGTTGACTTCTTCTTCTTGATTCTGTTCTACGTTGTGCTGAGTGCAGAAAGGACCTTTTTCACAGTAGCGGTGTTGAAACGCTGCTCGTCTTGCTGCAACACCTGTTGGGCAACAACACGGCTGGTTTTAGGGGCACGAAGACGTTTTAATACCGGACGTCTGAGGAAAGAGAGAAGAAGAAAGGGAAGAGCTTTCTCTTTTTTAATTGGCATGTGAGTAGATGGGCGTGTCCGTGTGTTTTAGAAGGACCTGCTCTTCCAGTCTGTGAGTCATTTATTCTTTTTTGTCCTGAATTAAATGGGGCGAAGTTCTCCCTTGGAGACCGACTAATGGGCTTGGCTCTGGTGTTGTGGTGCTCAGGTAGGATACTGTGTGTGTGTGTGTGTGTTTGATTATGTATTCAGATAACACGGTGCACAGCCAGGGAGTGCTTAATTGACTTTGTGGGTGTGTGTGTGTGTGTGTTCTTGTGCTCAAGGGGCAGTGGGCGCGGTGGGAGAGGTCCGGCTTTTAATCAGTGTTGTCAGGAGTGAAATGTCAGGACACACAGCAACAAAGACTGTAAACGAGAACCGACAGGAACCACATGAACAGAGCTCAAACACCAACCGTTCATGAAATGTCTGCAAAAATATAAACCGTAGAAGAAGTCTGAGAAGCCTCTGATGGTGACTCCACTCCATACAGGACATTGTTCGCGTCATTTAATGCCGCGGGTAAAACTAAACGGATCTTAAACACTTGAATGTATTCTCTCAACATGTTCTCATATTCCCACGACTGGGCTGAAGATGTCCGTGTAATGACAGAGGGTTTATATCTCTGTTACTCAAACACAACGTGACTGTGGCTCCGCGGATAAACAGATTATTGTGTAACCAAAAGGTCGCAGGTTTGATCTTCACTGCAGCGGCGTGTCGAGTTGAATTAACTCTGAAGAACCTTCCTGCCGGATAAAAGCGACTCCCACTCCTGTTCCCTCTCTCTGCATCGTGTCGGTTACATCACGTTCATTATTCTGGAATAAACCCACGAACGTATCCAGCATGCGGTCGTCTGTTTACATTCTTCACGGTCGGTAATCAGAAGGAAGTTTAGTCAATTTATTGAATCTGGCGCTCCACCTTGAGCAAACTTTTTGTTGAACTTTCCGTGAGCTGCCTGCAGGTTGACACAGTCTGTCGGCTGCTGACTGAAGCAACAGGCGTGTTGTTGCTGTGGAAACAATCCAGGATACAAAACAAAGGCTGTTAACTGACGTTTTGAAGCCTCAAGTTTGGCATTTTGGCCGTCGCCATCTTGGATTTTTTGCTACGAGTGAACGTATTTGGACTGAGGAGCAGTGACGTAGAACAACGTATCTTCGTATAACGGTTCGTTTTCAGCTCGTTAAATGTATACGGGCTTTTCAAAATAAACTTCCTTCTTCACAGGAAACTACTCGGTTAGGTTTAATAAAAGATCGTAAAATACTTTATGTTTAATAAAAGATCGTAAAATACTTTGTTTAATAAAAGATCGTAAAATACTTTATGTTTAATAAAAGATCGTAAAATACTTTATGTTTAATAAAAGATCGTAAAATACTTATTTAGGTTTAGTAAAAGGTCGTAACTTACTTAGTTAGGTTCAGTAAAAGGTCGTAACTTACTTAGTTAGGTTCAGTAAAAGGTCGTAACTTACTTAGTTAGGTTTAGTAAAAGGTCGTGAAATACTTAGCGAGGTTTAGAAAAAGATCGTGAAATACTTAGCTAGGTTTAGGAAAAGGTCGTGAAACACTTATTTAGGTTTAGAAAAAGATCGTGAAATACTTAGCGAGGTTTAGTAAAAGGTCGTAACTTACTTATTTAGGTTCAGTAAAAGGTCGTAACGCCTGCGAGCTTCCTCGCGTTTCATTTAATGGGTGATTTGGATGTTGTGGGAGTGTCAACTTGAATGCCTTAAATATCTCAGTGAGTTGAACACACACAGTCTGTTGTGCCACTGGTTCGACTGGTGGAAGCAGGAGATTACGATCATCTGATGAAAAACAAGCTGCTTCCTAAACAAGAGGAGTCACTAACCTGTCAGTGAAGGTTCATCTGGGTCACCTGACCAGCTCTGTGATTAAGAAACAGGAAGCGTGTCGCAAACTGTCCGTCACACGTCAGTCTGTGTTCATCAAACTGTCCGATGTTGCTAGAAATGACACTACAGCATGCTAACGTTTGCTAATTAGCAGTTTTGGAAGTGTTATTGTTATTAATCAAAGTATTAGTACATATGAACATTTAGACCTGCTGATGGTGCCGACAGGGGGGGGAGGGGGGATTATAGTTATTTTTTTGTCTGTGAATGTTTTGCCCATTTTGTGCATCGTCTTGTTTTTGTCCTGTCATTGTGTTTTTGTAGTTGTCTTGGTCTTTTTGTAGTTTTTTGTGTCTCTTCAGTCATTTTCAGTCTCTCTTGTTTTTGTTTTGCGTCTCTTTGTGGTCATTTTTAGTCTCTAGGTTGTTTTGCCCGTTTTCATAGTCATGAGTCTGTTAGCAGATTGTTTGGTTTCTTTCTTGTCTTTTTGTCTCTTTGTGGTCGTTTTAAACACGTCGCTCTATTCTAGGGCTGCAACTAACGATTATTTTAATAATCGATTAATCTGTCGATTATTTTTACGATTAATCGATGAATCGGATAAAAAAAAAAAGCATTAATTTCCAACCCTTTATTCAAAAACAGTATGCTTTATGCTTTATATCTGCCAATTATATCGTTTTTTTTTAAATAAAGTGCACAAAAATATGTATATTTTTGTTTAAAGGGACCTGAGCTGTCAGAACAATAAATAATTTATAAAAAATAAAGAAAAATACAAATCAGAAAACTTAACAGGATTTGTTTGAACGTCAGAACTTGTTCTCTACACTACACTCACAGATGCACACACTCACAAACTCACACTCAGACACGCACACACACTCAAGTTCACTTGAAGCTTATTCATTAAATTATTACCATCATTGTAGTAAGTGCAAGTTAAGTTAATTTATACACCACATTTAAACACAGTTTAAGATGACCAAGTGCTATAAAAAAAAATTAAAAAGTACAACACACACAAATATATTTGTCAACAATAACCGATATGGGACAAAGCACAGAATATATATACATGACAACAGATTGAAAAATGAATGGGCCAAAAAAGGCGAGTGAATAAAAGCGTGTCTTTAGTCCTGCTTTACTACTGTTATTAACGAGCTAACGCTAACTTGTCATGCTTGTCAAACTGGATAACGAGTAAACACCAGCACCAGAAGAGCTACTGGAGGGACGTTACGTCCCTGATAGCAGTCGACTCCGGGGCGGCTGATCGGCCGTACTGTCGCACTCGGTTCGGCCATGCACGCCGGATACGCCCGCCTACGGATCGCGCACCGTCAAACATCGTTACGGGTCTCCGGTGGTCTTTCCTCTACCTCCGCTCTGCTCTGCGCTCAACTCAACCTTTTTTTTAAATCTCAAACATCTCCGCGACTTATTGAGTGGCGTAATAATCGCGCGACACAACGAATCGATAATGAAATTCGTTGCCAACTCTTTTAATAATCGAATTTTATCGATTTTATCGATTCGTTGTTGCAGCCCTACTCTATTCATTTCTAGTCTCTTATCGGTTGGTACGTGTCTCTTTGAGTTACCTTTGGTCGGTCGGCCCGTTCAGTAATCCATCCGTGAGAGGAAATTAATCTCTGTATGAAATTCATCAAAACGGTTGTTGAAATATTTCAGTCGACACTTTGAGTCTGTAATGTTCAACATTTTTCAAGAAGTTTCCTAAAAATAATGAATAAGTAGGAACATCCTCTGAAATGTATTATTGGAAACTTTATTGTCTGTATTGAATTGTTTGCCTGCCTTTAGACAGACTTCACATCTTTGCATGTTATTCTGAGCTGAAGGACTCTCAGCTTTAGCTTACATCACTGAATGTATGATCATTAATTGAAAAGTTACCAACTGAACATCGTCTCTTTCTTCCATATATTTAGTACCAAACTTCAAAGTTATTTTGAGGAAATGTCTTTCAAATTATCAAGAATTTAGGAAAATATGAACCTGTTAAAATCTACATAAACAAATATTAGATTTGGTTGTCAGCTGCTGAATATTACAAGACTCTCATCAGCATCGGTAGCAAAGAAACGCGACATTCTCACGTGTAATTGAGTTTACAACATTTAGAAATATTCAGTCACTTCATTCAGTTCGTTTGCAGCCGTAATGCCGAACGTTTACATGCTCACAGAGCCAGTAATCATGAGACGTATCTGCCTCATTGAAACATTTCAGTTTCACTGATGATGGAAACATGAGGCTGAAGAGCTCCAGGTGTCTGTTTCCCTGCAGTGATTGGGATCAGTCATTATTCTGAAAGATTTCTTTCTTTATTTCCTATCGCTACGTTTTAATTGTTGTACTTTTTGCTCTTTTTACTACACGTATACACAGTCAGTCGGCTCTTTATTTCTGTATTTCCTTTATTGTACTTCTGCAAAGCACGACACCCCCCCAAACTGGAAATACAAGGTTTTCCACAGCAGTGAGAGTACACGCTCTACTCTCTGAATACTTTCTCTCTTTGAATACATCTTTCACTGGTTTATCTCACTTAAAGGGGTTGAGACTGGAATAATTATAGACTTTTACTGCGTTTCATTAGAATTCATTAATACATTTGATGCATTAAAAAAGAAAACATAATAAATAAATAAATATTTAATTAAAATGGTGGTTTATAGTCAAACTAAAGAAAGCAGGAAACGAATGAATTAGGCCGACAGATTTTATTAAAGGTCCTTAATTTCACTTATTTGTAATTCATCATTTAAATACAGAATAAGTGAATATAATTGTGAATTTAAATAATACATGTTCTCACTTAGCTTAAGGGGTTTTATTTATTTATTCTGTTAAAGATTTGTGCATCATCAACCCCCAAAACATTGACGGGAAATAAAAGCCAAACTATCTGCATAGCAGCGCACCACGAGAGGTGAACCAGACTAACCTGCTATGATCTACTCAGCCTGTAATACAAGCTTTCTGAACATGTATATTTAGATATGCAAATGAGAGATTCGCTTTTTAAATACGTGCTAATTTGCATAAACGACCAGAAACCTGAAAACTGAAAAAAGCGAAGTTAAAAAATATTGTTTCATTATTGTCTATTGTTTCAAATAAACAAAGTAGTAAAATAAATGTTTTCTTTCCTCTAGTCTGAAAGAAGACGTGTAATTGATTTAACATGTCAGTATTGTGCTTTAATGGTGAAACTCATTTTCAATTAAATGATTACAAACAGACAAGAGTTTTCGGGGTAGTTGCCCACTTGCCTGCTTCCAGCTGTTGAGGGAACAGAAAACCTTGTTTTGGTTGGACTGGCCCTTTAAACTTAATTCTAAATGCAGGATCTGTTTTGTAAATGAGTATTTAGTGTTTTCTACCACTAAGCTTATCTGCAAAATCACAGTACGTGTTATTTCACAGTAAATGGTTCATGCAGGGGACAGAGCTGCCCACTAGGTGGCGGTGTCACACACTCACCTGCCAGCATCCTCACCTGATGTGTTTTTAGTGCATTTGAGTCGCTGTGTGATAATGACTCATGAATCAGTTTCTTCCCCACGTGTCTGTTTCTCCTCCTCCTGCTTTCCAAGAATGAAATATGCAGCATTTGTGAGGAAATGTGACAAACGATTTAAAGGAAAAGTATATTTCTGTTGAGTATTTAAACCACTTCAGAAGAAAACAACTGATAAAACAAGTAGAAGCACTTAGCACAATAACATCAAGCAGGAACAATCGGTTAAGAAGAATGGTGGGGACGATTGCTGCATAATGAGCAGCACACTGACTATCGATCAGGGCAGGAAATGGCGGCCTTCAATGTCTGTCGCAGCGTAACTCACTTTGTAAAATGCACTTGGTCCATGCATCTCATTATCAAACCAAGTCTTATGTAATCTTGTGTATTTTAGTAATTCATTTGAGTAATTTAAACGTCTCGTGCCAAGTTTATTGGGCATTTTTATTTCGGGCCTTGCAGTTCGTTTGTGCATAAACAATCTAAACTACTCTGTTGAATACTAGAACTTCCTTCTTAAGAGGCAGGAATGTTTTCTCAGATGTTAGAAGTATTTCCCGTGGGACTGAGAGTTTTTCGTCTTTCCTGTGCTCGGCCAAGTCTCCTGTCTGCAGCTCACGAGGCACCTCTGGGAGAACGTTTTTCAAGATATCCAAAGCCTAAAAGCGGTTGTTTTTATTAATATAACCTAGAGTATCGTATGGACTTTGGTGACCCCTTAACCTTTCATCTAGTGCCATCATCAGGTCAACAATTTGAAGTGTCCAATACTTTGGTTGATGATCAAATACTTGCAGAACTAATGACATTCCCATCATCCTCAGCTGTACTTTGTGTTTAACTAAATGTTAGCCTGCTAACATGCTAAGCTAAGATGGTAAACAGAGTAAACATTACACCTGCTAAACATCAGCATTTTAGCATTAGCATGCTAACACGCTAAACTAAGATGGTAAACAGTGTAAACATTAACGTGATAGTATGTTAGCATTGTCACTGTGAGCATGTAAGCATGCTAACACGCTAAACTCAGATGATGAACATGGTAAACATTACACGGGTTAAACATCAGCATGTTAGCATTAACCTGCTAACACGCTAAACTAAGATGGTAAACATGGTAAACATTACATGTGCTGAACATCATGTTATTATTTTCATTGTAAACATGTAAGCATACTAACACGCTAAGCTAAGATGCTAAACATTGTACACATTGCACCAGCTAAACATCAGCATGTTAGCATTGTCATTGTAAACATGTACGCATGCTACCATGCTAAACATTACATGTGCTGAACATCATTATGTTAGCATTGTCATTGTAAACATGTATGCATACTAACACGCTAAACTAAGATGCTAAACATTACATGTGCTAAACATCAGCATGTTAGCATTGTCATTGTAAACATGTACGCATGCTAACATGCTAAACTAAGATGCTAAACATTGTAAACATTACACCTGCTAAACACATCCCTGTGTTGTCTTTCACATTAAACAGTCACTTGACTCATCATCCAGCTCATAAATAACAAACCTCAAAGTCTTGGAGACCTTTGTTGTTTTGGATAAATGCACAATGGGTCAAATTAAGTAGTGTGAGGGCACAATATAGTAATTTGAGAATATTAATTATTAATTTGAGAGACATTTTAGGAGATGATTTGTAACTGTGAGGGAAGGAACTACTGTACTTTCCCTCTGTGACACCTACCAGACTCCATAGAGAAAAGTTGCAATTTAGGTAATCCTGCTTCATACAGCTGTAAACATAATCATACCCATTTCCCCCCTCAGATAGTATTGTGTAAGCTCGTTGTGTGTTTGCGTCAGGGCTCACACGTGGGTGGGCGTCTGAATGCTTTGGTCCTTCTCTGGAATGTCAACAATGAGTCGCGTCGCTCTGCTAAAACTCGAGGCGGGTGGCTGCTCAGTAATCCAGCTTCACACTCACTTCTGTAAAAATCACACTGGTTGAGCCAGTTCCCCAAATCAACATTAAATCACTTGTATGCCATGGTGTCATGAACCTTTGATTCCATTGTGTTTTGTGTTTCCTCTCACACTTGGACGTCTTCAGAAAAGTGAGCTAAATATTTTGTAGTTTCAGCTTGTTTGATGTGAGGATTAACTGCCCTCCTCTGTTTTATATGATAATACAATTAATATGTTTGGGTTTGGGACAAAAAGTGACATTTGAGGAAAATAATCCTCATTATCACTAATTATTTGAGAATGAATTAGTTGCGTCCCTAGTTTTAGTAGTAAAGATTACTAATTTTGCAAACATTCCTATTTGGTTTATAGCAGAGAATTAGACGTGAAGATCGATAACACAAATATGCTAAATAAGCTAAATATGAAGCTACAGCGGATTAGCTTAGCATGAATTGAGTCTGCATCCAGACAAAAATCGTTGTAGCACAAGTCTGCAACACTAATGTGTTCATTTGTGAACATTAGAGGTGATAATAACGTTTAGACAAAGCCAGGCTAGCTGTTTCCCACTGTTTTCAGTCTTTGTGCTAAGCTAAGCTAATGGCTGTAGCTTCATTATTTATTGATCTTCTCATCTAACTCTCGGCAAGAAAGGTACAGTTGCGTATTTCCCAAAATGTTAAACTATTCTTTAAAATATTTGAGAGCAAGGTTTAGAGTCATGTTATCATAAAGTTTAAGTGATTTAATAGATCTGCTAAATGAAGCCAAAATGTGTTAATGTTGCACTCTGGCTGTGAGGCACTGCGATGAAGATTGAATTATTTCCATTATTGATTAATCTTCCGATTGTTTTCTGGATTAATCGATTGGTCCTAATAAATGATAAATGCTTGTACATTTCCCTCGAGCCCACAGTCAAAAATCCAAATATATCCAAATATATTATAGACAAAGAAAAGCTGCAAATCTTCACATTTTGCTTAAAAAACAACTTAAACAATCATCAATACAGTTTCAGATGAATTTTCTGTCGATCCAATCTATAAATCAAGAATTGTGATTGAATTATAAAGTTGGTAAACGTTTCTTAAAGTGGCACAAAGCCTCTTTTACACAGACAGGTGCCTCAAACAGGAAGTCCCACCCCCTCCTCTCTGATTGGCTGTCTTCGAGCTCCTGAATGGCTCTCCGGCCAATCACATCTCCCCCTCCCCTCTGTGTCCCGCCCAGCTGAATCTTCCCGACTTCTGTCTGCATCGCTGCTGCACTCTGCTCTCAACCTCCCGGCCTGTCGGTCGGGTCTCAGTGAGTGTGTGTGTGTGTCTGTGGATGTGTGTGTGAGTGAGTGTGTGTGTGTGTGTGTGGTTTAAAGACTGACTAGAGAAAAGACACTGCAGAGGAAGAGTGCGGCGGCTTCTTGCTTTGTGTTTTTGAGTTAGCTTGTTTATTCACCGAGAGACAGTTCAGGGAAGTGATGATGATGATGGGCTTCCCCCAGCCTCCGCGGGCTCAGGTCAGTGGATAACATCACTATAGAACTGGTGTGTGTGTGTGTGTGTGTGTGTGTGTGTAAGAAAAGGAAATTTATGCTCCTGCTTTTGTATCATACTGTGTTTTTTGGTGGTTTTGAGTTTCCAGGCTGAATCTCTTTGTGTGTTTTTTGAGTTGCCAAATGTTTCTACAGTAAACTGTAATTTAAATGATCAATGACATTACTAAAGTTTTCTATTAGTCTTTGAGACTGAAATGTCGGAGCCTAAAGTAACGTCTTCAAATTGCTTATTTTTAGAGGCTGACCTGATGTGCATTCTTTTAGCCTGATATAGACATTGATAATTGAGAGACAAAAACCCCAATAACAATACATTTGTTTAAAAAATAAAACAGAATACACTAGAAAGGTGCCCTCAGTAGAGCGCAGATCTCTGCCAGGTGTGTCTGAAACCACCACCTCTGCTGTAATGTTTGATTTGATGAACACACCGTTTCTGTGCAGACTTCTGTCTCAGCGCCGTCTCACGGGGCGTAACCGCGACTTAAAGCATTTATTTAGGCTTCAAGTCCACTGAACAAGCCCTTTTCTCCCACTGTGTCTCTGCTGAGAGGTACTCAGCAGTGTGTGAACTAGTAGTTTCATTCACTGTTAACACACCGTCCATTACAATAAATGTGATAAAACGGTTATACCCCACTTTGTCTTTGGCCGCAGAGCAACAGCTGTGAGGTACTCAGCAGTGTGTGTTCTGGTAGTTCAGTTAGCTGTTAGCCAAACACACCGTTCAAAACACTAAAAGTGAGTAAACTGTTTTCCTCACTGTGCAGCTGAGAGGTACTCAGCAGTGTGCACTGGTAGTTCCGTTAGCTGTTAGCTGTTTGACCCGCTGTGTCTCAGGGTGCAGAGTAGCGGCTGGGCGTCCGTGATGCACTCAGCTGTGTTATCGCTAGCGGCCCCTCACAACCGGGGGCTGGTTACGAGTAGTGAACGAGGAGTCAAAAGGCAATCTGTGGCGGTAGAAATCGGGCAATAAAATGTGTTTTGAGAAAGTCGGTGCATCCACGAGAGGTCTTTGAGCAAGCAGCCATAAATGAACACAAGAAATATTAACAGTTTGGTGCAGCAGAATGAGAGATTATGCTTGGACAGAACACAGACTCACTTACACACTGTACATGCACTCGTGATTCTCCTGGCGGAGATAATAACAAACATTTTTGATAAGGATCAGGCCCGTCACTCAAACTACCATTCGAACACAGAAAAAATGTAAACAAACGATCGGCAACGGCGTATAAAAGTGACGGTGCTACCGATTGGACTTCCTGTTGCCCTTTTTAGTGCAAAATGTCGTAAACAAGCGAGCCCTGCTCAGCCTTTTTATCAATCGAGCTCTACTCTAAAATATGAAAAATATCAATAAATGCATCGCAAGTTCACAGAGCCCAATGTGACGTCTTCAAAAAGCTTATTTTGTGTCACAATGGGTCAGTAAAACCACATAGAGTTAAAAACCACGCTTCAGTCTCTTTGACGGGTGTTTTAATGTCTAATAAATCTGCTATGTGAGCGGTTCAGGATGCAAAAGGTAGAATATTTCTTTCTGCCCACTTGTGTTTTTTCTTTTTTTACTGAGATGTATTTTTGGCATCGTTTTAAAGGTTTCTTTTGGTATGTTTTACCTGTTTTATTGGTCTTGTTGTGTTGGTGCATTGCATATGATTTGGCCCTTACTTTACCTGAACAATTGCATACACATTTAGTGGCTGTGTGTGTGTGTGTGTGTGTGTGTGTGTGTGTGGACTCAGCAGCCTGCCACCTGGCTGGCGAGTGATGCACTTTGGGAGGGGAGGGGAGGGGGGGGGGGGGGGGTACACTGTACCCAATTAATGTGAGTGCTCACTGGGCCGGTAGAATGCACACACGGACACAATTAATCATCTTAATATATTTTCTTGTTATTTCCAAGGTCAACAGCGAACCGCTCAATTTCCTCTCATTGTTTGAGTCACTTAGATTTAACTCCTTAAATAGAAAAGGATTTACCCCTCCAGCTCTAATAATCTACATTTTGTTATGTTAACATTTAATTAAAATGTAATATGAAATGGGTCATTTGTAGCTCTGAACCCACAGAACATTCCCACCAGCTCTGCAGAGCTTTTTAAGCCTCTTTTAGGGCATTGTTTTGATCGTACGGCTCATTTAGCGTCTGGTTCAGTCTGTGTTTCCAGCAGGCAGCTTGCTCTAATGAACCCACTGTACACTACCGGCTCAGCCAGACCGGGTGAACATGGTGGAGCATTCAGCAGCTAAAGAGACAGATATGTCCCTCGGGAGCTGGAGGAGACCAAAAACGGAGCTAAAAGAGAGATTATTCGTGTTTTCTGTACTCGCCAATATATGAATTTAGCTTTTAAAGTTCCCCTTGTAGTGCGTAGGAGAAGTAATGAGTCGGTCCCTGCTTTGTTAGTTTCCTGCACACCAACACATCCCTGTACAACGGTTCGTATAATATAGGACAAAGTTTCACCGGATGTTTTTGTGTGTTTTCCCACGAAAGTCCAGCAACGTGTCTCACTTTCCGCTCTTTACATAATAAAATTGTACTTGATTAATAATTGTATGGAGTCCTGTTTCGTCCTGTTTATTTAATCACCATACCACACAGATGTGTGGTTTAGACCTTTTAAAAAGCTCTTGAACAGGAAGTGAAAACATGCAACAGTGTGGTGAAAGGGCTCTTTAATCTAGGGGGTGAAGGGGTGAAGTTTGCATCTCAGCGCTGATAACATTATTCCCTCGCAGACTAGACACGAGAGCGCATATGAGCGTGAAACGGTGAATGTAACCGAAGCTTTGCTGCTTTAACTTTCTGCAAAGAAACATAAGCCAGCAGTATGAACCGTCTCACCTCTCGCTGATTTATTTGATTCTGTCTGTATAATCTCTGGTTTCTTCACTTTCTCTCCTTTACTTATAATCCTGCTGGCTCTGCGCTTATTTTATCTTTAAATTCCCTTTATCAGCGGTTCCACCAGGAAGCTTTTGTTAGACCTCTGCAGACACACCTCGGACGCACTGTCACACAGTTTCAACACAACAGTGACACACAGGATCTCAATGCTGTGGATGGTTTGCATACTTGTGTGTGTGTGTGTGTGTGTGTGTGTGGGGGCCGTTGCAGCGTTATGGTTGTGCAGTAAAGGTTGCTGCATTTGCATCTAATTTGTTTGCAGTGAGAAACGTTACCTGAATGTGAGGGAACAGAAGGGTGAAGCCGATATAATTCACTGTGTATATTTATATTTCCATTTATTTGTATAGCTCGATATCACAATTTAAATCGGTGTTAAAGGGCTCAGGTCTTCATTCGGCTTGTCGCAAGATCATAGGAAAAAGGTATTTTTCTAACTTTTCTCTAAACTTTGCTTCTTTTTTT
This sequence comes from Leptoclinus maculatus, assembly GCA_032191485.1. Lineage (NCBI taxonomy): Eukaryota > Metazoa > Chordata > Actinopteri > Perciformes > Stichaeidae > Leptoclinus > Leptoclinus maculatus. Next base: position 856,806 of record JAVDOI010000013.1, on the reverse strand, counting down.
TGCAGAATTCTGTAGTTTCACTTTGAAATCATTCAGATTAAATAATCTGAGAAGTGAAATTGACCATTTGGAGATATTTCTCTAGTTAAAAGTTAGCTCCAAGCTTATCACAAGCTTTGTTAAATTGCGGTTTGATTAAATGATGCAGTGCAACATTAAAGAAACACTCTTTATACGGAGGGAGAAGAATGACGTGTTTCTGCTTATTCAGCACAAAGATTAAAAGCAGGAGGAAACGTCACTATTTTCTGGCCATGAAGTGAACAAGAACATCTAAATTAAACAGTTTGCAGTAAATAAATTAGAGCCATTTTGATTAAATGTTAATGAATACTTATTCTTTAAAGATGCCAAAATGAAACCGCTAATGGTTCACATGTTGGACTACCTTGTCATTTGCAAGTGCCTTTACCATTTCAAGTGTCGATTGTAAAAATAAATGTTATAAAACTTTAAACCACAATGAAAGCTTAACAGCAGGTCGGGCTTCAGTGGCTGCTGATGTTTGGTCTCTGTGGTCGTCTGGAGGAGGAAGTGAAAGCAGACGGACCTCAGTGGAACCACAGCTTAACTCTCTGCAGAACCAAAACATCAATACAAGCCAACTTCCTTCTATGTGTGACATACTTTGCAATGAAATCGTTTCTGATTCTGGAAAAGAAAAAAAAGGTTTAAAAGTTTTGTGAGGCAGGAAATGACCTCGTACAGCAGAGACCTTCGTACTCAGACGATTACAGACGAATACTCTAACGAACAAAAACCTGAATTTGCAAAGTCGCTGTAGCTTTCCGATAAATGTAGTGAAGTGAAAATGTGCATGAAAACACAATACTTAAAGTACAAGTACAGTACTAGTACTGTATAGTTTCTGGGTCAGTTTCTGTCAAAAATCCCTCCAGTCAATCCTCCTCATTCACCAAGAACACGAACACACGTCTGACCTGTTTGTCCCGACACACTAAACATGAAAGGAATGTGGTTGAAACGCTCCTCTGCTCCCTCTGCTCCTCCTCTAATCCTGTTGTTTGGTTGAGGAGGACAGAAGAAGAAGAGGAGGAGGAGGAGGAGGATGGAAGAAGCTGCAGGGTGTGAAGATAAAACAGCTGAATGTAGAGAGAGCGACTGAGGAAAGAAAACACTAAAATAAATTAAAGTTTTAATTACTGCAGAGAAGAATCTGTAGACCTGAAAAACCTGAAACGCTCCTCTGCAGCGCTCCTCTGCGGAGCGCCCGGGTTACATTATAGTTACATTATTTCTCCCTGTTCCACCGTTTAAACCCACGTCTCTTCCCTTACCTGTCTCTCCAGGTGAGCCCCGGGCTCCAGACTGAGTGCTAACCATGCTGCGGCAGTCCGACCCGACGTCCAGCACCCTGCAGCTGGTCGCCAACGACATGACCGGCATCATGGAGAATCTGGACAGCCGGGAGAAGCTGGACAGCCGCGAGCTCGACCTGGAAGACGGCGAGTACGACGCGACCGACGCCCACTCGTCAGGTGAGCGCATTTTTGTCGGTTGTGGACGTTCATCTCCCCCCGCCCCCCGCACGAATCCGTGTGTCACACATTTGTTTGTATGCAGAGCGTTTGCCGTTCACGGCGATCTACCACGTGGTGGGCTTCAAGGAGGCCAAGGCCGACGTCTTCCTGTCCTCTCCGATCACGGCGAAGATCCTGGAGGTGGAGCGCTTCACCGCGGCTCAGGACCGCTTCAACGTCACCACGCAGAGGAGCGTCAACAAGGTGCTCAAAGACACCGTTTTTATTTGGCTTATTGTTGAGCTCTGGTGGCTCAAAGATCACGATGCTGTCCTCAAAAATTAGATATCTGTCAAGTGGGTTCATTTAGTCCAAACTCCATTTAGTGCACATTTTAACGTCTAAATATCTCGGTCTGACCTGCGTGTCTGTGCTCAGTCGTTGCCGGCGGTGTTTAAGATCGAGATGAAACACGGGGAGTTCACCTGGATGGTGAAGAGGAAGGAGAAACACTTCATGGATCTCCACAGAGAGCTGAGGACCTACAAGACCTTCATGAAGCTGCCGCTGCCGACGCGAAGGTAAAAAGGTTCTCAGGTTTAGAGGTTATGAGCTCAGATTAGAGGCGACGTAATCGGCTTCAATCTTCTGCAAACGGCTTCTGCAAAAAACACTTTTTTTTTGGTGCTGTACCGACCTGGGATTTGAACCGGCGACCTTCTCTCTTGTTGGTGTTTCTCTCTGCAGCCGCACGGTGAAGAGGCAGT
>JAVDOI010000013.1:802058-849558 GCA_032191485.1 Leptoclinus maculatus | reverse complement strand
TGGCCGCCCCGGCCAACGGCGCCAACGGTGCCAACGGCGGTGGCGGCGGCGGTGGTGCCCAGAGCAACGGGAGAGCTATCTTCACGGTGACGGACTCGGCGGACCAGCCCAGGCTGAAAGGTCAGGGGAGGCCGAAGAGGTCCAGGTTCAGCATCCGGAGACACCTGCAGAAACACGGACTGGCCTCGGCCGACAGCGACAGCGAGCTGGAGGAAGAAGAGAGTGAGTGGAACTATATTTATTGAATATATTTAGTTATGTTCATTGATGGCATAATGGTCTCATTATTTACGTTCTTTCAAGAGGACAGTAGTGATGTTTAGAGGTGTGTTTGTATGAGGTTCTTCTCCACAGTCGGTGTATTACTACAGTGTATTACTACAGTAGATGAAGTACCAGCACTGAAGCAAAGTAATGTTCTGCTGTGGACGTATTTTAGACGCCGAAAAGAGTCCGTGTAAGTGAAGGCTGTATTGTTATCTGGTGGTTGATAACATCTTCAGTTCCCCGTCAGTAAGATGTCCACAGCAGTACCTTGCATTCCCACTTCAAGCATTTTGAACTATCCCTTTTGATGTTTTGTACAGTGCATCACTTACACAGGTAGTTGTTTGCGTCGGTGGTTCAGTGGTGGAGGTTTGTGAACCCTCTGGCAGCCATGTTGGCTCTGTATTCCCCGGTCACAACAGCGTCGTCTGTCTCGGCCGTCTGAGGCATTAAAACGAGTCCCGGAAGGCAAGAACAGGAGTTGGCGTTTATTTAAAGCTTCTCATCCGGCAGCGTTGGCCTCCGTCTGTGCTGCCGTCTCAGTGTTTGTGGCCGCTGTGTTCAGGTTGGTCCAACAGCATCACCAGCCAGCACGCGCTGATCCCCGGCAGGCTGGCGGAGCTGAGGACGGCCGCTCTGATGGGCCAGAGCCGGGCTGGTGAGTCGGGGGTGATGCCGAGTGCTTTGCTGTGGTTCTGATCCGGATTGAACGGCCTTTGGGTTTCTGAGTTTGCAGCTTCATTTATACAATATGGAGATTTATTCAGTATATCTGTTAGTTGATTGACCTTTTTAAGATTTGCTGTCTTGAATCTGTTGGTCAAAGCAAAAAAGTCAAATATTTGCTTCTCAAATGTGACAATTTGCTGCTTTTCTCTGATTTATATCATCTTAAACTTTGTATTTTAAAGGTTTTGGACTCAGGAGATTTGAAGACATCACTTGGGTCTTGCAGAACTGTGTTTTGATTTTGATAATAAAAATATAATAAATTGAGGCGATGGACCCATGCTTAGAAGCATTACGGTGATATTATGCATTACACCAGTTTTTTATTAACTGCTATTTACTACTTTAAACAAATTAGGTCGTAATTACCTTTAAAAAACACACATTATTGTTCTTTTCTTTGATTGCTCTTCATTTACTCACGTGTGTTTTAATGTATTTCAGGTAAGTAGAATGATTGAAACATGTGTTTGAGTGCAGTGTGCATGTCTCCTCTCTGAGGTTCTAATAATCTCGACTGAAGTGTTTTCTTCCCTCCAGCTGCTGTTTAATTTCTGCCGTCAGTATTTCCAAACACCGATGTATCACATGATCGGACCACAGCTTCTCTCTTAAACCAGTCACATGTGGTGTTATTCTTTATTCTGTCATGTCTTTGTTACTATTTTCAGCGGCGGATTAATCCACATTTGATGACTCCTCTGGTTGTATAGAAGTCTATGAGAAAATGACTCTACTTCTCTCTTGATTTATTACCTCAGTAAACATTGTAAACATGAGTTTATGGTCTCAATCTCTAGTTTCAAGTCTTCTTCAATACAGCATGATGTTCATTTAGTACATTATGGTCCATTTAGAGTCAAACAGACCATAAAGCAGGGGATGCTTTAGGGGCGGGGCTACACAGTGATTGACAGGTCTCTACCAGAGACGTATACGGCGTCTCTACGTCACTCCTCCTCAGTCCTGATGTGGTCACTTCCTGTTCACTGGTTGATAAAAAAAACAAGATGGCGACGGCCAAATCGCTTCAAAACATCAGTCCACAAACCAATGGGTGACGTCACGACGACTACGTCCACTTCTTACATACAGTCTTTGAGAAATACATCAGATCACCTCAGTTTTAATGCATTGCACTGCTGATTAATAACTGTGTGTGTGTGTGTGTGTGTGTGTGTTTTAGGGAGCGGCTCAGTGCATAGTCAGCATACGGGGGTCGGGGAGTTGTTGGGAAACACGCGGTTCTGGCACGGAAAGGACTACTGCAACTTTGTGTACAAGGACTGGATTCAGCTGGAGAAACCGTTCGATGGTGAGAACACCGTCACGCTCACAGTTTACTGAGAGAAGAGGTGGGAGGAGAGAGAGAGATGTATTTCACTCTCCCGTCCTCCTTCTCACATTCCCGTTGTAGATTTCATAGACAGACACACGACTCCCAGAATGCCCTGGCACGACATCTCCTCGGTGGTGCACGGGAAAGCAGCTCGGGACGTGGCCCGACACTTCATCCAGCGGTGGAACTTCACGAAGGTCAGAGGACCTGCTGCTGTTGTCTCGTCAGCCTGATTCTATCCTAAATGAATAAGCGTATTAATAAGTGTCACAGTTGTTGTGTAGAGACCTTTCTGACTCTGCAGCCGACCGCGTCGCTGTCTCCAGTCAATTTGTGACCCGTGTTTCTCTTCCAGCTCGTGAAGCCGAAGTACCGTTCCCTGTCGTACCCGTACCTGCTGCCCAAGTCTCACACCACGGCCGGAGAGCAGCGGTACCAAGTCCCCAACTGCATCCAAACCAAAGTGCAGGTCGGTGCTTATTCATTTTATTTCCTCTTTACATCACGCAGCTCATCCTGACTGTGGTTTCAGCTCTGAACTGCACTGGAAGAGGGTTTTTAAGTGTGCAGTGTAAATCTGCTTTTTAGAACTGGTTTTCCCACAATGCAATGCACCGAGGAAACAAAGCTTCTCACGGCTGGAAAGAAAAGGAAAACCGATTTGGCGAGATGAGTTCAGGAGGTTCCCAGAAAACCCCAAAAAGTGGTTCAAAGACGTGTTGTCTCGTCACCTTTTTATGAATTAAATTCTGTTTATTTGCACTTTAGAAAGTAGAAATCGTAAACAAGTTAGAACGTTGTGCATCAGAGGTTTTAGATATCAAGTCATATTTGAAAAAAGACAATAAAAAGACAAACGACAGATTTATAAAAATGTACAAACATGTTGTCCAAGATTTACCTCGATCCAACTTTCCTCTTTGCAAAGTTTTTGTTTACACGTTTGTCTTCCTGTCGTCTCTCTCTCTCTCTCGCTCTCGCTCTCGCTCTCGCTCTCGCTCTCTCTCCCTCTCTCTCTCTCTCTCTCTCTCTCTCTCTCGCTCTCTCGCATCCTTCAGATCCTTCGCTCGGCGTGCGATTGGTCCGCCGGCATCAAATACCACGAGGAGTCGATCCACAACGCCTACGTCCACGTCATCCAGAACAGCCAGCACTTCATTTACATCGAGGTACTCTAACGTATCCACGTGTCTTAATAATAATAATCATCTTAATGTGATGAAGTGGTGAAGCTTCATGGTGATATCTATGAGTTCATGTTTGACCCTCTTCACCTGTAGAGTCTTTAAATGTCTGTAATTGAACTAAACGTCTCTTTAAAGGACGGAAGTATAAACTGAATTTCTTAGTTTTTACTAAAGCAATGGAAGAATTAAGTTTTTCTCCATTTTGCGTCATAATTCAATTTAAATCAAAGTTCTTTGTTTATCAACAGACGTGTGTTTGTGTTTCAGAATCAGTTCTTCATCAGCTGTGCAGACAACAAACACGTTTTCAACAAGATAGGAGACGCGATAGCCGAGCGCATCATCAGAGCATACAAGTAACACACACACACACACACACACACACACACACACACACACACACACACACACACACACACACACACACAGTGCATGGGTCCAGTTACATTAATGAACACATTTCACATTTGAGCCAAGTCGTAATATTTGCCTCCTCATCATTTTACCTCCATGACCGTCGTGAAACAAGCATTTCAAACTTAAACTTACAAAATAAACCTCATAATTACTTTGTGAGTCTTTCCACTGTTCCAACAATCAACTGTGGTTCAGTCCAAAATATATCATAAATTCAGAGTTAGATGTGTAAAGAAACGGACGTTATATCCTCTCCTCAAAGCCACCAGACTCCATTGACAGAAACAGTGATTTTGTCGAGTTTTCCCGTGTTTAAAAACCTCCATATACGCTCTAATAATTTAGTTGGAAAGACGGCACGGCATTAGGAATGTTCTAGTGTTACCTTTGTGGCCTCACTAACACTGTTTGAACATAGTTATTAATTATAATAATGATCTGTCGAGTTATCGATCCTCCATCCGTCCTCTTGTGTTCTTATCTTTCTGAATCATTCGGTCGGTGAGATGTCATCGTTCTCTTTCTCCGTGTGATTTGAAACGTTTTCAGGGAGGGTAAGAAGTACCGAGTGTACGTGGTGACGCCTCTGCTGCCGGGCTTCGAAGGAGACATCAACACCGGAGGAGGCAGCGCCCTCCAGGCCGTCATGCACTTCAACTACAGGTGTGTGTGTGTGTGTGTGACGATAAAGCTGCCTTTTACCCACCTTCTGTTTGAGTTTGTCTCATGAGGGTTAAATCCCAGTGATAGATTATTGCCACGCCTTAACGCCTTAACCACAGTGCTGTAAACCCTGTACACGTGTGTGTGTGTGTGTGTGTGTGTGTGTGTGCACACGCCATTCCTTTTGAGGCTGACATTCATTGTCTAGCCTGCATTCTTGAGTAAACACTCAACCCTCTCCATGCAAACACTGTGACACACACACACACACACACACACACACACACAAAGGCTTGAGGAATGTGGACCTGCTGCTCATCCACCTTCTGTTTTCTCTGCAGGACCATGAACAGAGGAGAACACTCCATCATGTCCCAGCTCAAGAGAGAGAGTAAGTATTTTATTTTGCTGGTCTTCTATTTCCTGACAATACTTAACAACATTTCAGAGACTCAACGTTAGTAAAACGCTTGCATTTATTCCTTAAAGGCGCAGTGGGTCAAATGTGGTGCCATCTTGTGGTGAGGTTGCATATTGCAGCCAGTTATTCAAAGTTTTAATTTATTTGTACAATTTAAAAAATACACAAACATAAAGGAGATAAATAATATCACAGTGCAGGAAGAGGCAGAAAATCCACTGGTGTTATTTAAAGCCTCCACCTAAATAATGTTTAAATTCACAATATTATAGAGAACACAAAATGAATACACATAAGATAGACTATGTATTATTTATGTTCGCGTCACGTTTGGTGTGAACGCACCTTTAGGATCAACGAATGACGTCACGTATGAGCCTCAAGAATGAGCTAAGAAAGTTAGCGGAAAGATTAACGTGAGACAACATCCGGTTTCTTCAGACGAACATCCGGTTTTCAGAATAAGATGCCAACAAAGTATGAATTATATTCATACGACTCTGACTGCTTGTTGCTGGTTTCCAGTGGGAGACCAGTGGATGAACTACATCTCCATCGCCGGTCTGAGGACTCACGCCGAGCTGGAGGGGAAGCTGGTCACCGAGCTCATCTACGTCCACAGCAAGATGCTCATCGCTGACGACAACACCGTCATCATCGGTAATTTGCTCACGTTCGTACGCTGGTGTCAGCGGCTCGAATTCCTCCATCACTTGATTAAAAGATGACAAGATGTAGTGAAATATTCCCCTGAGTCCAGACGGATCATGTATAATAGAGGAGAAAGAACCGGGAGCAGCACAGAGACGGTGACGTCCTTTTATATCAAAGAAGAAATATTTAAAAAGGTTACAAAGAAAAGTCATTTGGTTGATACTTTGCTGCTGGTTTTCTAAACATGTTTGTGTTTTTGAACTAGAACTGAACCTTTTAAAGGTTCCACATAACCTAAAGCAGAACTGCGGTTCCCAAACTTCTTCCCTTCTGAACTGTACCATAATGAGATATGGTGTGAAAAATGTTTCTTTTATTTTGTCCACACAGATAACTGTACAGCGCAGCTACAAATAACAGAAACTAAAGTGTAAATAAAACTACATCATTAAAGATTAGAGTTACTACAAGGAACTTTCATTTTGTGTCTGAAACAACAATTTAATAATAAAATTCTGTAATTGTTTCTGTTATTTTGTCCAGCTTCTGTCTACAGTGACATGAAAATAAACATAACTATTAAATATAAAGGAAATCATTAACTTCCATGCCCTTGATATGAAAGTGAAGACCCATTTATTAAGTATTCTACAGATCTCTTAAATTCTTCTTTTATATACATTTCTTTGGACTATTTAATTTCCTGTATTTTACTCGTATGTCAACATGTAGTCTGAGCTCAGGTGCTGCAGCGCCTCCTGCTGGTGGACTCTGGGATCTCACTCATTTTGTGGTTCTGCAGGTTCTGCCAACATCAACGACCGGAGCATGCTGGGAAAGAGGGACAGCGAGGTGGCGGTGATCGTGGAGGACTCGGAGACGGTGACGGCGGTGATGGACGGGCAGGAGTACCAAGCTGGAAAATACGCCCTGCAGCTCCGCCTCGAGTGCTTCAAGTACTGACACATTATTTCATTATGTATTCAACCAGAGCATCTTTACCGGCTGTAAGGACATTTAAACATGAAATAAGAGAAAGTTAGGAGTGAGAGAAAACTTCTTCTGACACCTTTTTTTAATTAAAATAACTTATTACACTATAACAATATTAGTTTCATGTATTTTTTTTATTTTTATTTGCATGCAGCAGTGATTCTTTCATTCATGGGTCATTTTAATGACTTTTATTTTTGGTTGCATAGATATTTATCCGTATTTCAAAGCATGTATTTAAATCAAATGTCCATCCTGGAGGAGCAAAGCACACCGTTTTAGTGATGCTTTTTCCTCTTTTCCTGGTCGTTTTGTGTCTATTTGTGAACTATTTGTCTCTTTGTGTTCTATTTGCGTCTCTTTTTGGTGATTTTGTGTCTTTTTTTTTGTCATTTTGTGTCTCTTTTTTGTCATTTTGTGTCTTTTTTTGTGTCACTTTGACTTTTTGTAAGTGAAGGCCAGGGGGGCCCCATATGAGTACCCCCCCCCCCCCCCCCCCCCCCCCCCCACACACACACACACACACACGGCTTCAGAACCACATTTGCAGAGGATCACCATCATTTTCTAACGGGCCAATCAGAGCAGACTGGGCTCATTTAAAGAGACAGGCGCTAAAACGGAGCGTTTCAGACAAGACTGTGAGAAAAATAGTTTTTTAAATGTAAATCTAATTTATTATTATTTAGAGTTTTTTGTACTTCTGTTAAATTTCCTCATCACGTCTTCTTCTCGTTGCCAAATATCTCAGCTCGCAATATCCTGCAGTGTTTCAGCATTTCCTCTTTTCTGGTGCCGTCAGCGTTTCTTCACGTCTCTCACCTCACCCGCCTCCTCACCCGCCTCCTCACCCGCCTTCCTCACTTCTCCGTCTCTCTCTCTCCGTCTCTCTCTCTCTCAGGATGATTTTGGGCGCCAACACGGATCCCTCCATCGACGTGTCGGATCCCATCAGTGACCAGTTCTACAAGGAGGTCTGGATGACGACCTGCGCTCGAAACGCCACCATCTACCAGAAGGTGAGTCCGACACGACGGCTCCGTATCGTGTTTACAAATAGGATTTCAAATCATGAAATGTCAGTTGTTTTTTAAATTGTCGTGATTGAGCAGATTTTATTCCTTTGTCATTAAAACACATATTCTTTTAATAAATGTGTTCGGGACCAGTTCTGGACACCAACCCCTGGTTCTCTCTCTGACTTGTCCGTCCTGTTTTCTTTTGTTTTTTCTCTCTTCAGGTCTTCCGAAGTCTTCCGTCCAGCGACGTCCGTAGCATCCTGGAGCTGGAGGGCTACCTCGCCAAGCCGGGCCTGGACAAGGAGGACCCGGCCCGGGCTCGCGAGGAGCTGAAGAAGATCCGCGGCTTCCTGGTCCAGTTCCCTCTTCAGTTCCTGTGCGAGCAGAACCTGCTTCCCCCCATGGGCTGCAAGGAGGGCATGGTGCCCATGGAAGTCTGGACCTGAGACCGAGAGGGACTCGCCAGTGCATTCATGTGTTCACGCACAACATCAGGAAGGCTTTCAGGTTAATGAGACCCACTCTGGTGCCATTTTGGAGGTCATAGTGGCTGAAAACAGCCTTTTTGTGTTTTTATTAAACTGACAGCTGTATCTGATAACATGTTAGCTTTGCACTGCAGTGGTTCCGCTCTGCAAAAATAATTGAATGATATTTTCTAACCAGTTTGTTTGTGCTGCAACGTTCCTCAACATGAGCCACAAAAACTAAAAGTTAGAGTTAAAAGAGAGTTTCTTTGGAGATAAAAACCTGGTGTTTGGATATAATTTATAAACGTCTGACCTACTTACTTTTACTTTTGTTGTAGTATGAAAGTGATCACAAACATCTGATGTAATGGATCGTTACAGTTGTATCTCCATCATTGGTTCTTTCGGTTATGATAATAATAGTGGAAACAAACATGACGGTCTTTGTGGTTCAACTGACCTGCTGTTCTTACTGTGTAGTTTTTCTTCGCTTTATTATCAATATATTTGACCGTCCAAAAAGTTGTTTTTGATAATCTGGAATAATTCAATATAATTCATCATCTGTCAATTGAATCACATCCTGATACATAATAACCCCGTCTATATTGATAATAACAAGCACATACCAACTCAAATTACTCAGAAAATCAGATTATTCTGCACTGAAGTCCCTTCATTTAATGAGAAAGTACTCAGTATATATGAGACATGGTTTTGTAAACTTATTCGTGAATTGACTACAATTTATTTATTTTCAGAAAACTTTCTATATCCTAAAATGTATCATTTTCAAGATATTTCAGGTGACTATACACTAAAGAAAACATAATTTTAAACATAACATTCCCTTTCCGCTGATAGATCCCCTTTAATGCTACACGCTGGCCCTTTAAGATGCTGATCCTAGAGAAGATGGGTTTTAGCTGCAAAATGACCTCCAAAAATGGCGTCAGCTGTGGTTGTGAACAAAGCCTTTTGTAGCAGCGGTGCCACCGGATGCACGTGAATACGTTTCACACTGACACTGTGTCGTTGGAACAACATGGAGACTACGATGACACGTAAAGGACACACGTGTACCAACAAACATGGAGCGCAAACCACCAGGCTTTTCCTCTACAGTCTCCTTCGTTCTGCAACAACACTATGCAACGTTCAGGGCCGGCAAACGCAGCTCTGAGGGTTTGAAAAAGACACAAAATAATAAAAAGAAGAAGAAGGTTTAATGAAGGTGCAGAGAAGAGGATGAAGAGCTGTTGGACGTCTCCAGACATTTTGTCTCATATCGCTGAAGCTTTTTAATATTTATGTCAAACAGGAAATCACAAGTGCCAAAGATAAAGACTGTTGTTAGTACAGTACGTACATTCATTACATTCCTCCTACTGTTCTACGTTTAGCCTTAAGTGACCTGTTCTTATGCTCTGATCTGGTCTTTGTAGTTCTTTTGGTAGCACTTTACTTTACAGGTCTGTAGTTTCCAATTAATACCATTTTCTGGAAAGAGCTGCTATAATTTGGTGCTAGTTACAGTAACGGGGAAATCTTCATTCATACCTAAATAAACATTCATTTGATTGGAAACTTTACACTCCTTATAATAGTTTTCTGCCTGTCGACAAAGTTTAATTTAAATTTAAAAGAATCTAAGTAACATTTTTAGTTCTTTGGTATTCATTATAGAAAACGTGGACAAACAACCAGCCTTTCCAGGAAATTACAGACTTGAATAAAGCGTTGCCGTTCTGTTTTTTTACTGCATAACTCTCAGATTCATGCATGATAAGTTTATTACAATGCTGCGTTTCATTAATGTCAGCAAGCGGGAATTCTTTAGCAACAGCCAAGTTTAACAGGCAACATTAGTTTGTTGGGCAACGATTGAGCGGATGCAAGTTCCTTCAGCACCTTTGTTTCTGCTGCCACCAAGTGGCCAACATAATCTATTATTGCAGCTTTAAGATATTTATTAGTGCAGTTTAAAGGTTTTTGTAGTCCTAAAGCTATACTTGAAAAAATTAGAAACAATGGTGTGCAGCCTTCACGCTGTTAAACTCAACGTCAGGTCATCAGAATTTTGAGAAAAAGTCTCAGTTTCTGGAACGCAGCATCAATGTTCCTCCGTGTCTTCCTCGTTGGTCTGTGAGTGATCTGCATGACGCTGTTTTGTGCTATAAATTCGACCAAAAAAAAGACGATACCCGTAGCGGACAGCATGACAGCTGCTCATTGCCATTAAACATTAAACAGATGAAAGCATGAACTGGTTGCCTTTTTAAAAGCCATGGACGTTATTGATGCTAAACGTTGTGCCTGTGTGTCGTCCGGATGCACCTGAAACTTCTCTTCTGTTGTTATTGATGGATGCTCTTCTTTTTAATCGTCCTCTCTACCTCCCTGTGTTTCTACCTCCTGCTCCAGTGCATGGTTTTAAGCTTTAAAATCAGGAATATTTGCAGCTATCCCCCCCGAAACATTTTACCAGGTAAAGTCATCTGAAAAGGCAAAGAAAAGGTTTGCTGTTGTGTGCAATGTCAGACTGTTTAAATCTAAAACATAAAGTATTTTGACAGATTTAAACTGAATTCACCCTTCAGAAATAGGATTATATCATCAGCAAAGAAGTTGATTTGGATGGAAGTGTTTTCTGTGCATCCGGAATAACTGACTTAAAACCCAGAAATGTTGATATGAGTATTATTTTAGGTCATTTCTGAGTTATCAGGAACACAAACATATTGTGTACATGGATTCATAACGGGTGTAAATGAGTATTGAAACCTTCAGGGGTCGCCTCATTTTCCTCACACCTGACGTCTAGAGGTTCAGAAATGCGTCCCGTTTCTTTTCTCTGTCCGGCTTTTAATCAGTGTCTCTATGAATATGCACTTTTTTGCACAGACTGTTTTCTTGTGGCGACCCCTTAAATGATCTGCATGTCATTTGTCGCTTTTTGTGAAATGATGTAATAAATAAATGATGTAATAATAAGTCATTCAAATGTGGTCTTCTATCAGAATGAGCCATTTATACTCATTATCTTATGAAGCTGTGTTCATCAAGTCTTCTGCTAATAGCAGGTATAGAATACTGTGTTCTTACAGTTTAGCACAAGTATATTGGTTATGTCAGTGGTGGTAGAACTAAAAATCATAATAAATGTGATAAACCTCATGACAAACTGAAGAACCACATCACCACTGTCTGTGATTCGATGTAAACAACTGCTCAATCTGTTGGCATTATTTCTAGACTCTGTATAATTTAATAAAACTACTTTTAGGTAAACCAAATACATTATTCACTATTTCACCACCAGAAGGTTATTCCCGCCAGCATTTACAGGACTTTGCAACAGTGTCTAGACTTTAATGTTGGAAAAACTATATTTTACTAGATCTGAGTTAATTTCCTTAGAAACTCGTTTGTAAGCAGTTGTTGATGAAAGGAACTGATCCATTAAAATTCAATTTACAGAAAATAATGAAAGATATTAGATAAAAATAAAAGAATCTAACAGCCAACTGAATTCCTCTTCACAATGTTTTTAAGTCCAGTGTGTAGAATTCTGGGGGATTGTAATATAATATTCAGAACTATGTTTTCATTAGTGTATAATCACCTGAAACTAAGAATCCTTGTGTTTTTATTAACTTAGAATGAGCTGTTTATATCTACATAGCGAGCAGGTCTTCTTCCAGGAGTCCGCCATGTTTCTACGGCAGCCCAGAACGGACAAACCAAACACTGGTTCTAGAGAGACTTTCATGTTTTTACGTTACCTGAAGGCCACCGTAGTTCTCCACAGCTTGTGAAACAGCGGTAACGAGAGCTACAGAGTGTAAAATTGTGGTATCACCAGCCGCCGTCTGACTTTCTTTGCTCCTAAAGAAGTGATACCACGGTTTTTCATTCTGCTCACGTTAAGGACTCTTGTAAAGGGAGGAGTGAAGCAGAGGGGTATTCAATCTACAACCTCACCACTAGATGACACCAAATACTACACAAAGTCCTTTGAACATTCGGCTTATTTTATTCATGACCCACAGATCGTAAAAAATAAAAATAAACATTTATCAAAAAAATAAGGGTTAATTAATAACAGTATTGAAATATTTGTATTTTATTTATTTGGATATTTTCTCCTGATTACCAGTGCTTATTGTGAGGTAGCAGCTCGAACCACTGAACCCTACAACATCCTGTATTATGGCTACAGCTATCGATTACTTTAGATTATTTTCCATCGATAAATCGAGTAGTCGGATAACAAATAATTACTTTAATAAGGTATACATACATCCGTGCTATTTTTGTAGACTCGTTGACAATAAACGCACTAATATACTAAAATCTTTCATGACGTACTATACTATGACTTTTATATTAAATACTATACTATGACTTATATGAAACAGTATACTGTTATGACTCCCAGAACGCCTTGCTTTTCATTCAGAGTTGACATGTTTTAGTTAATGATTCATATTCGCTCCACAGTAAACCTGGGGCAGGGAAGAGGAAACTATATGTTGTGTGTATTATTCATGTATATTTTATTATTTTTAGATGCAATGCAAATATCTTTCAAATGAAAGCTACTCACCTTCTATTGTTCTTTTGTTGGATATGATTCAATTGCCATTGTTTTAATGAAGTGGCAAAAATATATTAATTATATTAGTGTTTACACAGCATTGACCCCTGTGTGACTCAAAGTTATTTTAAGTATATTTTTCTTATATTTCTCGAAAAATGCACGATATTACAATTATTTGAAAGTGTGTTTAAAGTTTTAATTTGCAAATTGTTAGACGTACGATGTTAGTACATTTATTATATTTACAAATAGTACAATTCTTGGCAGTGTATTTGCAATGTACTATTATATATATAATATATTAAGAATATATTTGAAATTCAATAAAGTGTTTTTAATTACTATCTGGGAAGTTCATTCAGCATTTAGGATACTGGTAATAAATTTATAATATTATAATGTATAATAGTAGTGTACAAAGTAATATAGCATAGTAATGAGAAAGTGTACTTTCTTAGTAATTGGAATAAGCCAAAAGTATAACTTCTGGTATACTATTACCACAATATCAATATATTAATATTGTAATGTTTACATATTTGTAAAACACTAACATATTTCAAATATACTTAAAACACAAAGGTATCATTTAAGTTAGCTATCGGCATGTATATTAGTACATACACAGTCATATACTTAAATTGTACTCAGTATACATTAAGTTGTTCCAATTTAGCACAAAAAATATACTAAATACACTTCAAATTGGGCTTAACTACTATAAAAACTACTATAAAAACTCACTTTTTCGTGGTAAATAATTTACGTAATGTTGACGTCAGGCGTCTCTCCCGCTGCACGTGAGGATCAGCTGTTGCGAGTAGGTTCCACCGTTGCCACGAAAACGATTGCATAGCTGCGGCGGTTTGTTTGGGGTGGGCGGGGCTGATGACGTCACGTTCCGAAGTTCCTTTCAAGTTTGATTCTTTTTGCTCTGTGACGTCACGCTTCAAAGGTGCCTTTGATGAACCACTGCCTTTGATGTTTACTTATACATAGTCCGTGTCTCTCGTGAGAAAACCTCATATTTTGAACTTACTGAACACCATCAGACATCAACTGTACACCATCAGACAGCAATGGAAGAATCCCGGAAAACAGAATTAAATACCCTCCTTTCACTCCAGAAGGAGGTGAAACAATTAAAGGAGGAGCAACAAAGGTTAAAGGAGGAACATGCGGAAATGTTAATGGCGGAAAGGGTAAGGTCAACGCAAAGGCAGACAGAGGCACGGAAAAGGTTGAGAGCCACAGAGAAGAAATATGAAGCATTGCAAGATGAAAATCTGAAATGCTTCAATTCTAGGTATGTGGAAAAGAATAAAGAAATAAAATCTCTGGAGAAGCAATACAGAGACTTAAATGAGGAATATACCTCATTTAAGAAGAAAGCAATAATGTCCCAGAGCCTGAAGGAGGAACAATTCAGAACTAAACTAGACATTGCAGGATTAGATGCATGTAAAGAGTCAAAGAAGCAGCGTGGCTTCATTATGGATATAAAGCGTGGATTGAACACAACCACGGCCTCAAATAATCACCTGCAACTCCAGAAGGAAGAGTATATTAAGTGTACTCAAGCAAAGGATGAGGAGATCAAGGATCTCAGAGATCTCATTCCTAAATCGGAGAACAGGTCAAGAATAGCGACCAGCCGGATTAAGGGCGTCCTGGCTGAGATAAGTGAGATCGAAACAAACTTGTTCTTGGCTCAGAAGGAACTCACTGCAAGCAAAGCTACTAATAGGAATCTGCAGAAGGGACTCACACTCTTAAAAGTTGAGGCAGATGAAAAGAAGAAAGCGCTGCACAAGGCTGGCCACGAAAAACGTTCTGTGAAAGAGCAGCTGGAAAAAGTGGAGTTGCAGCTGTTTGAAATGAACCAAAAATATGAGGCCGTGAAACAGTCCAAGGCCGACATGTCCAACAAAGTGGACGAGGTCACGGCTGAGACGAAAAAGTGGATTAAAGAGCTGCAGCACTGCAACGCAACAGTAGCAAGGCAGACAAAACGGCTCAACCTCCAGAACGACGAGATAGTGAGACTTCAAGAGGTGATTGTGAAAACAAATAACCAAGTCGATGTTCTGATGCTTGACAAAATGCAATGGAAAGAACACCAAAGACAACTCGGAGTAAACCTCGAGCCTCGAAGTGGCAAAGGATTGAAGAAATACAATCTGTCACAGAAAAACGGAGGGATCGTACAGAAGAACGCAGACATCGTACGGAAGAACGCAGAGATCGTACAGAAGAAGGCAGAGATCGTACAGAAGAACGCAGAGATGCAGAGAAAGATGGCACAGCAGCTGGAAGACGACGAGTTGTCAGCGTGTCAGTGGAAAAATAGAGACCTGAGCAACACATTGATGGCTAAAAAGGGAAAGTTCGGAGTGTACCAGGCAGCATACAAGACGGTTATTAAGGAGGAGGAGCTGATGTGTGACCTGGGGAAGGTCAAGTTGGAGTTAGGCAAGACAATGTTGCCTCCTATTCCTAAAATAACCAGGCCCCCCCCCTCAGGTCAGGGTCCCTGAGGACAAGCCCAGACCCACGTCAAGACTCACTCGCTTCCCGCTCATAAAGCCAACGAGTGTGTCTGTGTCTGACACCCCCCCTCCATCCATCTCCAAAGTACAGTGTGGAGTGAAAATCACAGATCCTAAACCTCCCCATTGACCTAGTTTCACGTCAATGAGACTACACACTGTTGCCCATCTCTCCCCCCCCCTCTCTCTCTCTCTCCCCCTCTCTCTCTCTCTCTCTCCTCCCCCCCTCTCCCTCTCCTCCCCTCTCTCTCTCTCCTCCCCCCCTCTCCCTCTCCTCCCCTCTCTCTCTCTCTCCTCCCCCCCTCTCCCTCTCCTCCCCTCCCTCTCTCTCTCCCCCCCTCTCCCTCCCTCTCTCTCTCCCCCCCTGTCTGTCTGTCTGTCTGTCTCTCTCCCCCCCTGTCTGTCTGTCTCTCTCCCCGTCTGTCTGTCTGTCTGTCTGTCTGTCTCTCTCCCCCCCTGTCTGTCTGTCTCTCTCCCCGTCTGTCTCTCTCCCCGTCTGTCTCTCTCCCCGTCTGTCTGTCTGTCTGTCTGTCTGTCTGTCTGTCTGTCTGTCTGTCTGTCTGTCTGTCTGTCTGTCTGTCTGTCTGTCTGTCTGTCTGTCTGTCTGTCTGTCTGTCTGTCTGTCTGTCTGTCTGTCTGTCTGTCTGTCTGTCTGTCTGTCTGTCTGTCTGTCTGTCTCTCTCTCTCTCTCTCTCTCTCTCTCTCTCTCTCTCTCTCTCTCTCTCTCTCTCTCTCTCTCTCTCTCTCTCTCTCTCTCTCTCTCTCTCTCTCTCTCTCTCTCTCTCTCTCTCTCTCTCTCTCTCTCTCTCTCTCTCTCTCTCTCTCTACACACACACACACACACACACACACACACACACACACACACACACACACACACACACACACACACACACACACACACACACACACACACACACACACACACACACACACACACACACACACACACACACACACACACACACACACACACACACACACACACACACACACACACACACACACACACACACACACACACACACACACACACACACACACACACACACACACACACACACACACACACACACACACACACACACACACACACACACACACACACACACACACACACACACACACACACACACACACACACACACACACACACACACACACACACACACACACACACACACACACACACACACACACACACACACACACACACACACACACACACACACACACACACACACACACACACACACACACACACACACACACACACACACACACACACACACACACACACACACACACACACACACACACACACACACACACACACACACACACTTCTGTGCTTACACACCAGATAAGCACAGAACAGTTTGAACGTCCTTTATATTTCGAGGTAGATTAGAAAACTGGAAATGAAGACATGTTCATGCTCCTTTTTAGTTAAATGTGTCCATAACAACAGTACATGAATGAGACTCGCATTGATATAAATCAATGCGAAAACTGGTGTTGGTTAATTCATTTTAAGAATGGCAGATGTAAAAACACCTCTCATAACGCAGCACTATTGCCTCCAAAATGATCATAAAGTTTTGTAAACACCTTAAACAGTTTGAGCAGAAACTGAACATTACTTATAACTGATTTATTGCAGGATTCATATATTAGACAGTTTTAGTTGTTGAGTGTGCAATCCTTATGTCTGTTTCATTTGTGGCGATTAATCTTTGATATTTCATCAATTACGTGGGGAGGTTATTTTCTGTTTCAGTACACCTCATTGTGCAATATGCTTCTTATATCACGTATCACCTAAATGAGAGAAAAGGGGATTTAGGGATGCACTATGTTGGATATTTTTCCACCTAATTGCAGAGAACATCAGGTCTCATGTGGAATTAACATATGATTGTGCCTTCTAGCTCGCATCCAGTTTAAGACTCTGGTGCTAGCCTACAGGGCAGTGAAAGGAACAGCTCCTTCCCATCTCCAGGCCCTGGTCGAGCCCTACACCCCCGCCCGACCACTTCGCTCTGCTGCCTCGGGGCGATCGGTCGCCCCGTCGCTCAGAGGTCCCTACGGCCGATCGACCTGGTCACGTCTGTTTCCTGTCCTGGCCCCCACAGTGGTGGAATATTCGTTTGTTTCTGCACTGTACTGTGGCTCTGGTTTATGCTCTTAGATGCTTGTTTAATAAAGGAGATGTACTTATGACTTCTGGTGACTAGTAGTTCTCTTGAAAACCTATGTTGAATACACTTATTGTAAGTCACTTTGGATCAAAGCGTCTGC
Source organism: Leptoclinus maculatus (assembly GCA_032191485.1). Taxonomy (NCBI): domain Eukaryota; kingdom Metazoa; phylum Chordata; class Actinopteri; order Perciformes; family Stichaeidae; genus Leptoclinus; species Leptoclinus maculatus. Next base: position 831,946 of record JAVDOI010000013.1, on the reverse strand, counting down.
TAAATGACTGTAATGTAATGTTATCGTGATGGCCCTCATGCAAATGCAGACATAAAACACAATGCTTTCAAAAGCGTGGAGGTTAAAGGTGCAATATATAGGATTCAGTGCATTAATATAGCAGCAACTATTATCTATAGCTACAGCGGAGTAATGTCCACCTGAGCTGATGACGCCGTCCAGACTGACAGCGTCGTCATGTAAACACCGTTAGCTCTGTTAGCTCTGTTAGCGCTGTTAGCTCTGTTAGCTCTGTTAGCTGGCAAGTCGCCGGCTCAGCTGTCGCCATGTTGAGAGTCAATAAAAATGCGTGACTGGGAAATGCTCAACCTCGTCAATTATTTCATCACATCGAGGATCATCTGTTGGAGATTTACTTTAATATTTACACAATATTTTAGAACATATGTACAATGTAGAGTGCATACTTATGGGAGAAAGAACAAACATGACAAGTCTCCATGATAAAAGCTTTTATACATAAAACATATGGAGTCACACCTTTACAGTCGTGTTCAAAAGCTTATGAATCTCCCTTGACCTCATGTACATGACCAACATTAATACACAAGACATAAAATACAAAACAATCATTCTCTGTACAAGGCAAAGTAGGTTTTTTGGCTGAAAGTAGAACTGTAACTGCCGTCTGTTTTATTCATTCTTTTACTGTATTTCATTTAAAGACAATAACTCTTTTATTGAATAGTTTTGGTGTCTAATGATGGTCTACAATTACCTCTATGTGTTATCTTACAAGAGAAATCTGAGGGGTTGTGAGATGATTGACAAGAAAAATTTATTTCTGCTTCTCAAATCTTTGTTTTTTTGTGGACTACTGGACCATTTAACCTGTTAAGGCCGTAAAATATATTTGAATAAACTGTAAGAACGGTTATAAGTGGTCACAACTGGTAGACACAAAAAGGGTCTCAAGTAGACACAGTTTCATTTTCAGGGGTCACAAGCAAGAAAGAAAGCACCGCGGCCACATGTCTTACTTAAAGTGACCACTAGAAAACTATTAAGACTATTCAATTTAAAGTCAGCAGGTAATATTTAAAGGGCCAGTGTGTAGCAATTATTGGAATGCTATGATTGGCTAGCACTGGCTAGTACTTCTGTGCTGTGATTGGCTAGTACTGGCTAGTACTTCTGTGCTATGATTGGCTAGCACTGGCTAGTACTTCTGTGCTGTGATTGGCTAGTACTGGCTAGTACTTCTGTGATATGATTGGCTAGTACTGGCTAGTACTTCTGTGCTGTGATTGGCTAGTACTGGCTAGTGCTTCTGTGATATGATTGGCTAGTACTGGCTGGCACCACTGTGCTGTGATTGGCTAGCACTGGCTAGTACTTCTGTGCTGTGATTGGCTAGCACTGGCTAGTAGCGATGTGGCTAGTTAGCTAGCTAGCTTACTAGTTCCACCATGCTGTAATGCATCACTGGTTACAGAAAATGAGTCGACTAAAGTTGTCACTCATCTGACAATAGCAATGTGCTTTCCTACGCTTTGACAAGAGTGTGTGGATGAAGAATTAAGTTGATTAATGTAGCAGCTAGCTAGTTAGCTAGCATGCTAATTCCACCATGCTTTCATGTTACAGTGGTTACAGAAAGTAAGCCGAATAAAGTTGTCACGCAACTGGCGACAACAATGTGCTTTCCTACGCTGTGACAAAAGTGTGTGGATGAAGCCTTGGGTTGTTTAATTTAGCAGCTGGCTAGTCAGCTAGCATGCTAATTCCACTTTCATGCTTAATTGGTTACAGAAATTGAGCGCACATGGGAGAAGTTTGCCTCAGCCAGAAATCTCTTTAGGTTAAGGCACGTATCTACTTGGTTAGGTTTAGGAAAAGATCATGGTTTGGGTTTAAATAGAATATTTCTGGCTGAAAGCTCTGAAGGAAACTTCTCTCGTGAGCTAAATGAGAAGAACATTAGCCAATCACAGCACAGTAGGGTGGGATTTGTTGGAACAAAAATAACGCAGTCCGCCATGTTGCACCGTCATGTTTCTAGAGTAGCCCAGAACGGACGAACCAAACACTGGCTGTCGATAGGTCCATTCGTGTTTTCGCCACACGGTAGAAGTTTCAATTAGTTGCAATCTGCAACCTCACCACTAGATGCCGCCAAATTATACACACTGACCCTTTAAGATAAATCTTACATGAAATAATCTGCTTCTTTGGACCCACTATAATAAATAAAAAAATTATAATAATAAATTCACAAATGTCAAAATGTGATTCTCCACCACATCTCGTAATTATTTTGGTTCTTAATAAAACTAAACAACATATTTATGATACATACATTCTTCATGGCTTCTTTTTAAAGTTCTTTGTTTTGAAGATTTTCCAAAAGGAGATAATAACCAAAACAAAAGAAGACATATCATGATCATGGAATTATGACATCAAAACTTCCTATTGAAGTTAATGTTGTCTTCACTGTAACAGATGATACACTCGGCCGTCTCCCATAAATACCTGAGACTATGGAAGTGTGTTGATTCTTTATTGAGTATTTGACTTCTTTATTTGCATATTTTTCAATAATGTTTAATCATGAAAGTAGACCTTAATATAAAATGATTTGATGCAGATCTCTGTTCTGCATGATTTCAGCAGGCACTGTTTCATGTGTGTGACGGGAATTAATAAAATGATGAAGACAAAATCTTCTGGAGGCGTACACGGTCCAACAAGAGGTCCTTCACGATACGTCTATAAAACGTGTCCTTGAGTAAGACTTCGAGCCTCTACTGTACCTGGTGACTACGAGGATCAGTTCTGAACGTCTCTATAAAAACAGACCCCTCCAGTCAGAGCATGGTGGTCTCAGTCTGCAGGATGGACTGGGCTCGGGAGTTTCTGGGAAACTGAGCAGAGCTTTCGTTGCCGCTGCGGCTGACCGACATGGCGTGCGGCCTGTAGTCCCGCCCCACGTAACGCTTGAGAGATAAACTCCTCCACGTCCTCCTCAGCTCCATCTGGACCTTTTTTTTTTTCACAATACACCAACAAAGAGTTTAGTGTCTGTGAAGTGGAGAAATTAAAGTTGGGAAACCAGTGTGTGCAGACTCACCTCGCTGTTGAGGAAACAATAGAGGACCGCCACAATCAGACCCTGAAACACACACACACACACACAACTGTTACTGATTAGGCAGCATCTCTAACAACAGACATACTCTTAATCTGTTTGTTATGTCTTATTCTATTATATATCTATTATATTCAAATGATGTCTTATAGCATTGCACTGTGTTTATTGTGATCCACCAATCATCAAGCCAAATTCCTTGTATATGCAAACGTCCTTAGCAATAAACCGATTCCGATCATCTTATAAGTTTTGTAAGTAGAGTTAAAATTATAAAAATATGGCACACACTGTACTTCTCACATGAAAGCAAAAAGGACTTAACTTAATGTTATTAGCTGCATATTTTTACCAACAAAACATTAACATTTGAGAAGAAATCCGCACTTTTAAATGTAATGATTGGGGTTAGGTGTGAAGACAAACCTTAATCGAATCCGAGACTACGTTCACACTGCAAGCTTTAAGACTTTCAGGATGTAAAGAGCTACTTTTAACGACATCTTTCAGAGCGTCTCCACTTTCATGAGTTGGCGTAAAAGTCGCATTCATTCCGATGTGATTGTGACCAGTATCTGCTTCAGGACCACATATGAAAGTGGACAGTGTTGTTCACACTGAAACAGCTGATCTGAGTCACAAATGCGCAGGTTTTAGGTTTTAAAGGAGACGAAGACACAAATTTAAACAAATCAAGTTTCAATAAACAGCGCCCATGTCTTCCAAAATGTGTACAAAATACTTCAGAATGTTTTTGCCGATCCATAAAGATAAAAGATTTAACCCTTTAACATCCAACCAATCCATGGACGAGACTCTAATATTTGTATCCATCTCAGCACAACAGACGATTCAAGACATTTTGTTCCTCTAGGAACGTGCACATCTGTTGTCTATTTATGTAGAATAAGTGGAACCCGTTGTATGTTCTGTTACCTGGAAGGATCCGAGGCCGAGCTCAAAGAAGATCTTGATGTGCTTCATGTTTTTGTCAGCCGGCTCCATCAGGTAGACAAACACCACGTAGTTGATTCCAAACAGAGGGATCAGCAGGAGGGTGGACTTAGCCAGACGTCTAGAGAACACACACACACAACAACAGTGTTTCCAAATGCTTTTGTTCTTGAATGCATCTTTGTTTTTGTCCCAAATGTTTAATGTAAAGTGCAGCATTTGGTTTCTCTCTCCTCAAAAAAATTGGGAAACTGTCTTCTTTTATTTTGAAATATAATAAACAAACAGTTTTTTGTCTTTTCTCTCTAAGCTAACAAAAAGATGTCTAACTTCAGAAACACTGAGGACCTTAAATGCAGCAGCCAGATGGTTCATTACGTCTCCGTAAAGCCCTCTAGAACAGTGATTCTCAACTGTTGGGTTGCACTCCAATGCCTTGTAATGCTAATAGACACCCGCCATTTCACAGCATAGAAGAACACCCGCAAAGTTTGTTTTCTAATTGAGCGAAACGCAAGTACGACACCGACTACATGAGATATGGATTTTCTTACATTGAGGACAAAAGAGGCAAAAACCTCAGTGTGTTTTGTGTGACGGGAACAATTAGAGAGCTCCTACACTACGACTGCAGAGGACACGTTCAGCTCAGGTTCAAACCGCACCATCTTTACATTAAAGACATTTGAGAAGTTGAAAGTTTGGGTCGCGGCTCGTCATTGAGGGGTGATTGGTGGGTCCAGTTGAGAACCACTGGAACGTATACATCTGATCAATAAAAGCACAGAGGTAACATACGGACCTGTATTGCGACTGCTCATTTCCTCCGACATCACTGCAGCGCAGTTTCTGCACCAGGATGCGGATGATGCTGATGAACAGGATGAAGTTGATCTTACATGAAAGAAATGGAGACAGAAACCTGTCGGTCAGAGAGATCAGAAGTTCTACTTCACTTCAAGTCTTTTCATCTCATCTCATCAGACTCACTCAGGTTGAGAATGTATTCTACAGTGGGAAGCAGAAATCAAAGTAGCTCAACTTTATCGTCGACAATGAATCAAGCAGAGCAACTCGTAGAAAATATGCTTCTCAAAACAGAGAAGTAAAGTTCAGGATGACAACATGTCGTGATTGATCATCTGCTTTCCAACATTTTTAGAAATCTCTGGTTTTAAATGTTATCCCACGACTACGCAGCGATGAGACTGTTTATTAAAGTCTTTATTGGACGGTAGAAGCACGGGGATGTTATAATAAGTCAATAAAAAATGTTCCCAGATGTTACTCTCTGAGTAATTGCAGAGGAATATATCTATACAATAATACAAATCCAACTGCAAAGAGTTTGAGGTTGAAACTGGTAATCTGACTGAAAGAATCTGAAATAAGTGATTTTGTGGACGATACTGAATGTGCACTTTTGAAGGTCCCACATTGAAAAAAGTACTTTGTTTATATATTTGATGAATTTAACTTTTATTTACGAGGATAATACCGTTGAGATCATAGATCTTTATTACATAGTTCAAGACGGCAGCATAAAGGTTTCACCACATGAAAACACAGACAGCAGACATACAAAAGAGCACCACATGTCCCCTTTAAATATATACTGTTACTGAACTGAACGCCTCACTAGAATAAGATGTTGGTGCCAAACTCACAATGACAGACGCCATGATGGGCCAGTTCATCAGTCTGTTGGGGATCGGGTTCTCATTCATCTCCCAACACCTGGAAATAAGAACATTAATCAGTGTTAGTATTATCATAAGCATAGACTCTTTAACTGTTAACAATGATGTCGTACATACGTCTTTAGTGGAAGTACGACGGAGTGCAACAGCTCGTCACTGTTTGTAAGGACTGTCAGTGAGTGGGCAGAATGTATAAGCAAGTGTCCCGATACAAACATGTATTTGGTGGAGACACCTGGTGTGTAACGCTACACAACAGACACATTAGGAGCTACACGTCAATAGATGATCCAACTCTGTCATCTGTGTTCATGTACAGAACGTCAAACACCATGAAGAGACCCAGAGGTTTGACTTTCTGTTTTAAAATGGCCGCTACAAACAGTTCAGTCATCACGTGTCATAGCTTGTAGCAATAGAGGCCACCGGTGTTTCAGTTAAACCAGCGACCGTGTTAACTGGTGAATTTGAGCCGAATCTGTTTGTGGTTTCTTGTGGTGACGTGGTTTCTTGTGGTGACTTAATGGATGTTTTAGATAATATACACAGGAAACCTACATGTTCTGTATACTATCTAAATACATACTCATCTGTGTTTATCTATGATAACCACGACGCAACCTCCGGTTCTGAAAAGTGAAGTCAGAGCTTCATGTGTTAAAGCTGCATTCTCTCTTGTGTCCACCAGGGGGCGACTCCTCTGGTTCTATAGAAGTCTATGAGAAAATGACTCTACTTCTCTCTTGATTTATTACCTCAGTAAACATTGTAAACATGAGTTTATGGTCTCAATCTCTAGTTTCAAGTCTTCTTCAATACAGCATGATGTTCATTTAGTACATTATGGTCCATTTAGAGTCAAACAGACCATAAAGCAGGGGATGCTTTAGGGCGGGGCTACACAGTGATTGACAGGTCTCTACGTCACTCCTCCTCAGTGCAGATATGGTCACTTTTGTTCATCGGATGCATAAATCTAAGATGGTGACGGCAAATTCGCCAAACTCAAGGCTTCAAAACGTCAGTTCGCAAACCAATGAGTAACGTTATGATGACTACGTCCAACATTAAGTTACTACGAGCATTCAGCTGAGAGTCACCAGTTAACACGGTCACTCGTTAAACTGCAACACCTGCTGCTCTGAATTCTGTGGAACAACCAGACATTCAGATTCTTTACAGTTTGAACATCTGACATCATTAAAGAAATGTTTTTTATTGTTTAACTAATTTCTCCTAATTAGATTTGACTACATTTTGTTGGTAATCTTGTTTATTAAAACGCCTCTCAGGACGTTCAGACTCACTGCGTGTCCTCCAGGTTTATCCGACATATGATCCACGCCACCATGAAAACAAAAGGGATTCCTGCGAGACGAGAGGAGAGAGGAGGAGAAGGAGTCTGTTTAGATTCTCAGTCTGCACATTCTCACGAGGTGCCACGCAGGAAATATGACGTCTACACACACACGCGTACATTAAACAGCTGGAGCTAAATGTTGATGCATTAGGGAGGAAGTGTTGGGTAAAGTGGTGACGGATGGTGGAAGGAGGTGTCGCATGGCAGCGGAACGGGTCTGAGTGAACACAGAGGAGCCAGGAGACTGTTTACCAGCCGACCTTTCATGAAATCTACTGGCCTGTCCGTCCGTCCGTCCGTGTGTGATTTTGATTTTGCAAGAAACTTAAGTGCAGAAATGATGCAATAGTTTCTGTCTTCAGAGAACAAGTTTCAAGCTTACTTGCCGAGAGTTAGATGACAAGGTCGACACCACTCTACAGCTACAACTAGCAGCTGGTTAGCTTAGCTTAGCATAACATTGCAGAAGGAAACAGCTACATTTTTACACATTTGTATGGATTAAACAAAAGCAATATTATGTGTTATTAGTGAGCTTTAGAGGTGTTGGTATGCAGATTTTGTTAACGTCAGACCGAGCCAGGCTAGCTGTTTACCCCCATTTCCTGTCTTTATGCTAAGCTAAGCTAACAGCTGCTGACTATGACTTCCTATTTGCCGTACGGACACCAGAGTGGTATCCATCTTCTCATTTAAAGTATAAATGAGAAATATAAAGTAAATATTTCCCAAAATGTTGAGCTTCTCAAATAAAGCAACTATGTGTCGTTTTATTTCTTACGTGATTCTAACGTTAAAATAACAAAAGTTCTAGTGAAGACCTGTGCGGTCTTCAGTGTGTAATGCTCGTTGTACTCTACATAGAGACAACGCGTGTTGCGTGATATACGAACCCCAGCCGATGAGCAGGTACACGGAGAGGCGGGTGGAGTAGCTGTGGACGACGAGCAGCAGCGTGTGCAGGTACAGACCCTCCACCAGCAGCCAGAAGAAGTTGGCCATGATGAAGTAGTTGAAGAACACCAGAATGGCCTTACAGCCCACCTTCAACAACACACGAAACAATTATAGGATGCAGAAATGTGTCATTATATAGATTAAATCCACAGGAACCAATAACAAACCAGTACGACCTGTGCTGTAACACTCGTACCATGAAAATGTTCATGAAAATAAACATGTTTCAGGAAGAAACAATAACGCAGGTAGAGTGGCAACTGAAATCAGCTTTATTGTCATTTTACAAAACAGGATTGTGAGAAAAAGTATGAACAAATATTAAAATATTAAAATAAAAACAATGAAATAGGCAATTAAAATATAACATTATGCAAATAATTAGAAATATGCACAAGACATATTCTAGTTTATTAAAAAAATAAATCACCACAGGCCAAAAAGGTGTGTGTGTGTGTGTGTGTGTGTATATATATATATATATATATATGTATATATATATGTGTGTGTGTGTGTGTGTGTGTGTGTGTGTGTGTGTGTGTGTGTGTTACCAGCGACGGCTGCGTGCTGCAGTCGGTGTTTTGGTCGTTGGAGAAGAGCAGCGTGTCTTTGGTCAGCACGGCGGCGGCTCGCAGCATGAAGGACAAGAACAAGTTCAGATGGATGTAGTTCCTCGTGCAGTGGAGCTTCCTGTATGTATATATGAATACACACACACATATATGTGTTTATATATCCATACATATACACACAGAGAGGGATGTTGAGGAGTGTGTTTACAGAGGAACCCAGTGAAGGATTCAGTCCAGTGAACAGCTGGAGTTGATCCAGACTGAGTTCATCACACTCAGCTGGTATCAGCTGTGTGTGTCAGGAAACACGTGTTTATACATGCAGGTTTATATATATATATATATATATATATATGTGGAGTAATCCTAAGGTTTCTTAAATATGAAGGTTAAGGTTTATATGATATTCTCACACACACATGCTCGACTCTAAACTGTCATGAATGTTTATTCAAATCATTTGAATTGGTTTGCATAGAAACAGACGACTGTATCTGTGACTTCAGCTGATTTATAGTGAACTGAATCAGAAGTGGTGCAGTTATTATTCATGTCTGACGCATCAGAAAGCAGATGTTTAAATGACTTTGACACAGAACAGCAGAATCGTTACCACTGGAAGTTTTATTGTTATATATATAATCAATATAATATATTAAATAAATAGATATTTGCAATAAACGTCTGATTCTGCAGAGCCCTGAACATTTAACATCTGTATTAATATCAATGCACAAAATATTCTTTGTCAGACTTATAGGAACTTCAAAAAATAATAATGTGTAAGTTGCATTTTCACAGAAATTCAAATATCATTTTTGTGTTTTAGTAAAATATGGAATTATTGCTCGTTTACACTGTGATTAAAATGATGTATTGAGTATACAATTGATGCTAGTCTATTTAACATTAAGTTGAAAATATTAGTCAGGAATTGATCCGCAGTGACTGAAAAAACGATGAACATGAACAAAAGAATATTCTAAAAATGAAAGTATGAGGCAGAAGCAAAGGACATGATTGTTTTTGCCTTTAGAGAATATAATGTAATATAATATAATATAATATAATATAATGTAATGTAATGTAATGTAATACAATGTAATATAATGTAATATAATATAATATAATATAATATAATATAATATAATGTAATACAATGTAATACAATGTAATACAATGTAATATAATATAATGTAATATAATATAATATAATATAATATAATGTAATGTAATGTAATATAATATAATGTAATATAATATAATATAATGTAATGTAATACAATGTAATATAATATAATATAATATAATATAATGTAATACAATGTAATATAATATAATACAATGTAATACAATGTAATACAATGTAATACAATGTAATGTAATGTAATGTAATATAATGTAATACTGGTGTGGTAGTGTGACTGGTTTACTGGTGTGGTAGTGTGACTGGTTTACTGGTGTGGTAGTGTGACTGGTTTACTGGTGTGGTAGTGTGACTGGTTTACTGGTGTGGTAGTGTGACTGGTTTACTGGTGTGGTAGTGTGACTGGTTTACTGGTGTGGTAGTGTGACTGGTTTACTGGTGTGGTAGTGTGACTGGTTTACTGGTGTGGTAGTGTGACTGGTTTACCTGAACAAACAGATGATGATGGTGCTGGTGAGCAGAGTGATGAAGGACAGGCTGTGGCCCAGAGTGGACAGTATCTTCACCACCCTGTAGAAGACCAGCTGGACAAACACACCAACATTGTTAATTATAACCCATAAAATAATGAAATGGTTTATAATTAGTAATGCGTCACTTTAATGTTGCAGCTGGTAAAGGTGGGCTGATTCTAAATTAAATTAAATTTAAAATGTTCTTTCTTTATACCTTATTACACAAAGAGGAGTTCAAATAAACTGCTTTAGACGTGTCTGTGTGTAAAAAATACATTTCGGATGAGTTCAAGTTTATTATCTTTCAAAATAAAATCTGCAAGAAAAAAACCAAAAAGAGGTTTTAAACTCGGTTATTTTCAGGCGACGAGTCTGATGTTTAAGATGCACAAAGACGGTTTGAATCTGCACTCGTTGAGCTGCTGGAGCCTCGTGTGTCTTTTCACGGAGTGGACATGCCCTTTCACAATAAAAGCAGGGTCAGGAGGAGACTCTGGTCCTTTTCAAAACTGTGTGTGTGTGTGTGTGTGTCGGTGCCAGGCGTTCATCGCCCTCCCTCGTCATCTATAAACAACATTCCCCATGTCTGACACACCATCTGGCAATAAACCGGACACACACACACACACACACACACACACACACACACACACACACACACACACACACACACACACACACACACACACACACACACACACACACACACACACACACACACACACACACACACACACACACACACACACACACACACACACACACACACACACACACACACACACACACACACACACACACACACACACACACACACACACACACACACACACACACACACACACACACACACACACACACACACACACACACACACACACACACACACACACACACACACACACACACACACACACACACACACACACACACACACACACACACACACACACACACACACACACACAGTGTATACATTAACATGAGCACGTGCACTTTAACAAACATGTAAAAACACACCTGGTCTGACAGCAACACAACCATCACATGAGCGTTAAATATTAACTTATTCATACTTTCACAAATGTCTAAACGTCTCACTTTGTAGGAACGTACATATTGAGACTTAAAGAGATGTTGTCCTCTCTGTCTTTTCTTTCCTTATTCATCCTTCTCTCCTTTCCTCTTTCCTTTGTTTTAATGAGTCCATGTTTCCTTATTCTTTTCTTCACCGTTGCTAATTATTTTTAAACTTTTCTTTCCGTCTTTTGTTCCGAAGCTTTTTCATTTCATAATTTTTTTGCTTTTCTTTCCTCCTTTTCATCTTTCTCTCCATCTTTTGTTTTTCTGAATTATTTTTCTTTTCTTTGTCTTTTCTTAAGGTTTAAAAAATTCTTTAAATTTGGGGATTTTCATTATTATTAATTAATCAGTTTAAAACTCTAATCTGCTGCTTCAGGTGTGTGTGTGTGTGTGTGTGTGTGTGTGTGTGCGTGTGGTTTAACCAGACGTTCACATGGCAACACAAACATAAACTGTCGTCACCTTTTAATTCAGACGTTGATAAATTCTGCACAGACAGAAAATAACGAAACTGTTTGGACATTTCTGACCCTCTAAGAAAAGTATTTTTCCGTTGTACTACTTCTCAGTACTTACTCTAAATACACAAATATGTGACACAGGCCCGTCCCAGCCTGGCATCCGAGTCTCATTCCTGAGTTTGATTCTCAGGCTGCGAGCCGATGACCTGCTGCAGCCACATTTCCTTCTATGTCCAAACGCGTCTCCGTCCAGAGCTGCTCGCGGCTCGCTCGCCTCTTCCCGTCTTCCTCTCCGACACCGGGGAGTTAAAGCCGAGCTGAACTTTAGGCTGAGCGGCTGCGAAGGAAAGTCCAAATGTAGTGGACCGACTTCATCTTCATGCTCCTTTGTTTTAAATCAACGCCATCGACGTCGTGCTCTACTTCCTATTTCTGAGATTCTGTACTTTTTAAATGATATTTATTGTTATATTTTCATCTCATTGTTCTTATTCATTCCTTGTAAATATGTGTGAAGTCCTTTAATACTTTGCACTGTTTGAGGATGACGCAGCAGCCATTTTGTTGCAGAATGACAACAAAGTTCTTGATTCACTGAGTCAGCGCTAAAGATTTCCAATATTCTAAAAGTAAATTATTCTTTATCAGTTTTGTTTTTTTATCAACCACACCAGGTCCAGGTCCAGGTCCAGGTCCAGGTCCAGGTGGATTCTTGAGTTTTGTTGCGTTAACAGAAGAAAAGACAAATGACGTCTGTGTGTTTAGCATCCAGTAAATCATTTCCCTCCTCAGCTCACACGGTTGCTTTCCTCACGTTTCTCAGTCAGCAGCTCTTTAGTTTCACTTTCTGACCTCAAACATCAGCTTCCTTCCTTTCACAACATCTGAGCTTCTTGCTGCGCATTAAAGGCCGTTTGCATGAAGCGTTCTCAACGTTACCTGGACACCTTTTAAAGTCTATTCTTTGACGTTGAAGTCACAATAAACAGCCTCACATTGTTGATCTAAAGATCTGTTCTGTGTCGCGGCGAGAGGACGATCAGCTGTGAAGTGCGAGTATCTGTGCGAGCGCCAAGCGGTGACGTCTGGTCTCCGCTGAATGTTTTCCAGACGGAAAACCTCCGTCTCTTCAAACAGGAAACAAATAGAAGCTTCACTGAGAGTCAAAGAGCAGGAATCCCACACCTGAGGGGCTCTGGAGAGGATCACAACCCAGCTGTGTGTGTGTGTGTGTGTGTGTGTGTGTGTGTGTGATTTATTACTTTCTGTTGAAATACTCAGTTAGGTTTAAAAGATGTCGTTTGGGTCAAAGTAACAGAAGTAATGTTACTGAAGTTACGTGATGAATGAAGTTGACTACGAGCATCGGCCTGCTGGAGGAAAGACCTCCGTTTGCTGGATGATTATATTAGAACGTTTCTTTGAGGATGGATTAAATTGATAATATATAAGCATCTCGTTTCTGTACACTTATTGATTTGTGTGTGACGGCTGAATAACATACTATTACCTCTTCTTCTTCTTCTTGAAGAGAAGTGTGTGGCATGAACTGAGCGTGGACACAATAACGGTCCCGGATGTTCTCCTAAACCTGGTTGTTACCTGCTCGTTTAAAGCTCCGTACGAACCGAAGGGTCCTGGAATGCAGCCGTGACGAGAAGCAATAACTGAGCAGGTCAGAAGGTTTAAGCTCCAGCCTCCGGTTAAAACACACACTGTTACACGGGGTTAAAAGACATATTCTGCTTCACGACCCTCTGAAGAAGGGAAAGAAATTCCTCCAGTTTACCTTCAGACGAGATTAGAGGGCAGAGAGCGCCAAGACCAGGAGCTGAACCCACAACTCATCCGAGAGCTTAAGCCGGCGTCTCGCCACAACAACACGCTGTGTTCAAGTCTTTGAACGCCCCGCTGTCCTCCAGTGGTGTCCAGAGCCTTTATTTAAAGTTACTGTGAGGAACCAGTCTCAGTGTAGTCCTGATCCTCTATAGGAACCAGTCTCAGTGTAGTCCTGATCCTCTATAGGAACCAGTCTCAGTGTAGTCCTGATCCTCTATATGAACCAGTCTCAATTTAGTCCTGAAACCTCTATCAGACCTCCATCAGTAAAGAGACCATCAGAGAGAAGATGATCTGTTTCTATAGAGTTATTCTTAATGATGTCATCGGAGCCACCGGGTCGGATTCTGGTGAAATCAGATGAAATTGTCTTTGACCAAAAGTCAACTCTGTGCTCTCCTACAGTTATGATAACGGTCCTACATGTTGAGGAGTCTGACTAAAGTGATTTACAGTACGCTCTGCACAAAATCTGAATTACTTTACATCTTCTAAACTGGGTTTTAGATGGTCTAGACTGGCTATTTGGTGGTCTAGACTGGCTATTTGGTGATCTAAAGTAGGTTGTGGGTGGTCTAAACTGGTTATATGTGGTCTAAACTGGTTATATGTGGTCTAAACTGGGTATTTGGTAGTCTAAACTAGTTATATGTGGTCTAAACGGGTTATATGTGGTCTAAACTGGTTATATGTGGTCTAAACTGGTTATATGTGGTCTAAACTGGGTATTTGGTAGTCTAAACTAGTTATATGTGGTCTAAACTGGTTATATGTGGTCTAAACTGGTTATATGTGGTCTAAACTGGGTATTTGGTGGTCTAAACTGGGTATTTGGAGCTTAAACTTTGTTTTGGATAATCTAAATTTGGCTTTAGTTGTCTAAATTAGGTGTGTGAACCAAAATAGTGTTTGTGATAACCCAAACGATGGTCAAAACTAGGGCCTTGGTTATTGGTTTTGCGATCGCCTGAAGTGGGTTTTGATTGTCTAAACTTGGTCTTTACTTTGCATCTTCTTTTTAAAAATGTCCAACCAGTGACCGCCAAAAGTAGAAATAGAAACCTCCGAACACCTTAAAGCCTGAACAAATTAAAAAAGCTTGAAACAACTAGAAGTAGATCTTCTTTGTCATTGAGGTGAACTGGCCCTGAAGCTGCAGAACTAACAGGAACACGACGAGGATGAAGGACATTTCACGGTGGTCTGAAGAGAGAAAGAGGAGCCGAGCGCTCAGAGATCCGTCAGCCTCACATCTGACCTTCCTCTTGGTTTATCTCTGTCAGAGCGTCGTCTTTGAACAGATAAACACACAGAAGCCGATATGGAATCAGACCTTCTGCTTCACCACAGCGCTGAAACTTTAATCTGATCATCAGAGCGACTAAACGCTCAGGATATGCTGCGTTCATGAGCAGTTTTTAGTTTAATCAACAGAGTCTGTTTGAATTTGGTCATTTCTAAAGTATTTGGTTTTGGGACTTTTTACATTGTAAGCAAAACTAGAAAATGCATTCTCTGCAGAAAATGTCTCTTTCACTTACATTGCAAAGAAGAACTCACTGAAACTAGTCTGTGGTTTGCGTCTCAGACGATGAATAAACTGGCTCTGTGGTTGTTTTGCTGCCTGTTCAAAGTGAGTCAAACCAGAGATACGATCCTGTGAGGTGTCGATCTGACTGAATATGGAGTCGAGCTGCGTGACCCTTCACACGTACACTTGTTCAGATTGAAAACACTAAATTAAACCATTCTGGTATTGAAACCTGACCACAGCGTTTCTTAAGACTCTTACTTTGAGACCACTTTGGGTGGTCTAAACTGGTTATTTGGTGGTCTAAACTGGGACTTTGAGTTCATTTAAGGCAGCTCCCTCTAACGTTCTCTGCTTGTATCGGCCTGGACCCACACGGCACAGACAACGTCACACAGAAAGTGAACAGACCTCGTTGGGTTCATCCGTGTTGTTGGACCAGCAGGCGACGGTGATGGGGGGGTAGACGTCAGACCAGCCTCTCTCTGTACAGTTCCTGCTGAGGTTACCTGAGACACAAAGAGTTTTATTTTTACACCATGAAACAATTAATCGTCTTTTATGTCTCTTTTTTAAGTCTTTATAAGTGTTTTATAAATGTTTTGATGTCTTAGTTTTCTATTTGTGTGTATTTGTAGTCCACTTGTGTCTCTTTGTAGTCTTTTTATGTCTCTTTAAAGTCATTTTGTGTCTCTTTGAAGTCGAATATATATGAATATATATATATATATATATATATGAATATTAACCTCAGATATGATGATGACGGCCGACTCACCGTTTTTCCCAAACAGACGCAGGAAGGAGGAGGGGCAGGGATGGGTCATCACCTCGCCGACCGCCGCCTTCTGCCAACACGAGACATTGTCCCACTCGCCGTGACATCCTGGATGGACACACACACACACACACACACACAATGTGAACAAAGTTTATCTACGTCTGAGATGTAGTAGAGTCAAAGTACAACGAGATGTAGTAGAGTTAAAGTATAACGAGATGTAGTAGAGTCAAAGTACAACGAGATGTAGTAGAGTTAAAGTATAACGAGATGTAGTAGAGTCAAAGTACAACGAGATGTAGTAGAGTCAAAGTATAACGAGATGTAGTAGAGTCAAAGTACAACGAGATGTAGTAGAGTTAAAGTACAACGAGATGTAGTAGAGTCAAAGTACAACGAGATGTAGTAGAGTCAAAGTATAACGAGATGTAGTAGAGTCAAAGTACAACGAGATGTAGTAGAGTCAAAGTACAACGAGATGTAGTAGAGTCAAAGTATAACGAGATGTAGTAGAGTCAAAGTATAACGAGATGTAGTAGAGTCAAAGTACAACGAGATGTAGTAGAGTCAAAGTACAACGAGATGTAGTAGAGTCAAAGTATAACGAGATGTAGTAGAGTCAAAGTATAACGAGATGTAGTAGTGTCAAAGTATAACGAGATGTAGTAGAGTCAAAGTACAACGAGATGTAGTAGAGTTAAAGTACAACGAGATGTAGTAGAGTCAAAGTACAACGAGATGTAGTAGAGTCAAAGTACAACGAGATGTAGTAGAGTCAAAGTATAACGAGATGTAGTAGAGTCAAAGTACAACGAGATGTAGTAGAGTCAAAGTACAACGAGATGTAGTAGAGTCAAAGTATAACGAGATGTAGTAGAGTCAAAGTATAACGAGATGTAGTAGAGTCAAAGTACAACGAGATGTAGTAGAGTCAAAGTATAACGAGATGTAGTAGAGTCAAAGTATAACGAGATGTAGTAGAGTCAAAGTACAACGAGATGTAGTAGAGTCAAAGTACAAGAGATGTAGTAGAGTCAAAGTACAACGAGATGTAGTAGAGTCAAAGTACAACGAGATGTAGTAGAGTCAAAGTACAACGAGATGTAGTAGAGTCAAAGTACAACGAGATGCAGTAGAGTCAAAGTATAACGAGATGTAGTAGAGTCAAAGTACAACGAGATGTAGTAGAGTCAAAGTATAACGAGATGTAGTAGAGTCAAAGTATAACGAGATGTAGTAGAGTCAAAGTATAACGAGATGTAGTAGAGTCAAAGTACAACGAGATGTAGTAGAGTCAAAGTACAACGTATCAACATGGAAACACAAACAGCTGCTTTATTAAACTAAAAGATTTGATCTCTAACTCTGGTGCGTCACGTATCGGAGCGGATGACATCTGATGAGAATATCTGATGATGGTTTGACCTTTAAAATACACACACACACACACACACACACACGTGAGAAAGAACCCAGAGTCCACAAGCTGCAGACCACGCAGATAAAACGCTCTTTTATTATCACTGTGGTGAAACACTGAAACACACATGACCTTTTAGGAAAAACAGAGAAGCATAGCTATGCATGTACTGTATCTGTGCGTGTGTGTTTGCGTGTGTGTGTGTGTGCACTTCCTCTTGACTCTTGAGTATTTGGCCTGAGAGGTAAATAATTGATTGATAGCGAGTGTGTTGCAACACAGAATGAAACAGCTTCCAGACACACCCTCCTCTTCAGATAGCTGACCTCAGTCAACACACACACACACACACACACACACACACACACACACACACACACACACATTACAACACAGACATTCGTGTGTAAGTGTGTGTTTTAAAGTCATTTTTTTTGTTTTTGTTCCTGCAGATGGGGATTTCCAAACAATTCCTTCTGTGTGTGTGTGTGTGTGTGTGTGTGTGTGTGTGTGTGTGTGTGTGTGTGTGTGTGTGTGTGTGTGTGTGCACCTGTGCTAGCGGCCGTCTGTTGCTGCAGCAGCGTGTGACACTCTCTCCTGGCTCTCTGCATCTCCCACTGGAACTGGCAGTGAGGAAACTTTCCATTAACCTGTCGGGACGAGAGGAAATAAATATTATGAATATTATCTCCAACGTGAACAAACTGCGTCAGTCAAAAGTTCAGACTCTGGCTCTCCGTGTCTCGGACTGAGCGCTGGTGTTTGATGAACGTGAAGGTTTTCAGATAAACTTTTTCCTTCAAATCAGAAATTCCTGCTCCTGTGCACGAAATGTGCTCAAACTGAATAATGCGTACCGTGATGCTAGTAGCATAGCGTATTAGGGCCTTGTTGGTAACGCCTCGCAAAGTGAAGCAATGTGGTTCCCTGACAAATAAACTATTTCCTTTCTCGGAAATCTGTGACTCTAATCTCAGAGAATCTCTACGTTCTTTCTTGTACATTTGTGAGTTTTACTCGTAGATTTACCACTTTAATCTCAGAGAATACACAAGTTGTTTTTTTCTCATAAATTGAAGACTTTAAGGCGGAAATTCTAAATTCTTTCTCTGAATGTGATCGTCCTCCCCCGGCTCCGTAAATGGTTATTTATTACCTACAGTGGCACTAATACGCTGAGGGACGTCGTGGATATCACAGTGTCTTTGACATGTCAGCCAAAACATGAGATATATTTACATATCTATGATAATAAATAAAGGAGTCAAATTCAAGTGGTTAATCATGAGTATCGACTCGAGACAACTGAAAATCTGACTACAAGAAGCAGAGTTTGAGTAGAATAGTTTGACTTTGTGTGTGTGTGTGTGTGTGTGTGTGTGGTCTGTTTACATTGAGATTCACTGCCGCTCTCAGACGTTTTTCAGACCTGTCAGTGTGTTTATACACATATACACACACACACACACACACACACACACACACACACACACACACACACACACACACACACACACACACACACACACACACACACACACACACACACACACACACACACACACACACACACACACACACACACACACACACACACACACACACACACACACACACACACACACACACACCTCAAGCTTTTGTTACTTCTCGTCTGTCCATCGAGTCGTCGCTTGCAGACGATCACCTGATCACATCGACCAATCAAACATCACCTCAACAGCTTCACACCCGTGGAGGCTTTTTAAAGAATGTTTATGTTCGCTTATTATTAAGAACAGCCCAAAGAAAACACAAACACTAAACTAACAGGTAAACAACATAAAGGACCCATGAATTAGTCATCGGTCCGTCTCTCAATACTGTCTGACTTCCTGTCTGTGGCTCTGAGCTCAAAACACATTGGTTCCTATGAGACGTAAATCTTTACAAACACAAACACGAGGTTTTATTTTCCATCAAACAAACATCTCAGATCTGAAACTATTGCATGAATTTTCTTTGGGTTATTATTTAGTATGTTGAATGAAACGTCTGCTGGTCATCAAACTAAAGTAAATGAACGTCTGGATGTGTATCAGGCTGCTGGAGCGCGTTTCATTCATTTAATGACGGTTACGTTTGGATGAGCAGATGTACTACTAGTACTATATATGGGACACAATCGAGACAACAGTGCCCCAAGTGCAGCTACATAAAAGTTGATATTAATAGATTTGATTATTATTAATCTGTTTTATTGTTCTGGACTTCTTCTATTTGTTAAAAACGATGAAACTTCAGTTCCAATAATGCTTTAGGGACATAAACAGGAAGTACAATGTTGTGCGTTTCCTGGCAGCTTGAGCTCCGTTACTTTCAGCTTATATTTGTTCACATTTTGGATAATTAGCAGCATTAAAAATATGCCGAATCGTCTGTTAGCGGCTCCTGTTTGCAGCGACGATCACTGAGTTACTTTGATACTGAAGGAAACTTTAAACGAGATCATTCTCAGGCAGGTTCTGCAGCTGTAAAGAGCGTCTTTTTTATGATTACCAAGTAGATTTATGGATGTTTATTAATGATGGAAATATGTTGATATCCTCAGACTGTGAGCCTCATGTCAGTGAGCTCATGTTTGACCGAGTTATGACTCTGAAGGAGACATAGACGCAGCAGTCGGATATTAATTAGTTGTTAGAAGCAACATATGAACGCGTCTCGTGTACTTGTATAGGATCACTATTCAGTATGGGGGAGCATATCCCAGCATGCATTGGGAGAGAGAGCACACTGGTCAGGTCAACAGGTGCTAATTATGCTAATTATGCATCAATTTGAGAGATTCCACGGAGAGGAAACGGGACTAAACTTTAGATGTTTCAGGAGCGTCTCTGTGACTTACAGATTCTCACCTAAATATTAAAGAATTGTAACTTCTCGAGCACATTGTCTCAGGTTTCTGCTTCACATCGTTCACCTGCGTGTCAAACTGCAACGTCAGCGAATCTCAGCGTCAACACAAGAAGGAACTAAAGCTCCAAACTGACCACCGATCAGTCTGCTGGCTGGTTTCCCTCTTTGAAGCCTTTAAACGCAACACGAGAGTTCACTGACGTCTCTCTGCACGAGCGTCATGCTCAACTTCAGCAGTTTGTCTGCAGAGTCGTCTGCTGCAGCTTTAATCCAAACAACGGGTGATTAACTCTGTTCTTTAATGTGTTTTAATATCAAAATGAGCTCAACAGTTTACGTATTGAATGTCCTGCAGTGAGATCATGAGAACACATCTCCTGAAGCACAGCCGACACGTTTCTCTTGTGACGTCCGGCAGACAGGAAGTGAAGCAGATATATTCTCAAAAGAGGAAAAATGGATTTAAATGTGATTTTGTGTAAAGTTTCTGAGGCTGCAGGACGACACAGAGAGTCCTCTTTGTGCTGCTGTCACATGTTCCCTGAAGGCAACACAACGTTTGATTTCTAACGGAGAGCTCAACGTTTTCAACAAAAACAAACACGCACGGCTGAATTTTGGGGGGAAAATGTGCAAAAATATTAAAGATCCTTATTCCAACTTTAAAATGAATAAAAAGGGAAAAGATGTAAAAACTAAAACGGTGAAATCAAAAAGGTTTTTGTTCTTTGTAACTAGAATTTAAAATACCAATTAGAAAACTACAAAACACAACTGACACGTTTCTGTCTGTAAACGTGCATCAAGACACAAAACGTAATATTTTATTTGTTGTGATAAGTTTTCTTCAGGAATAAAATCCTAAATGAGTCACTGGTCTCTAAAACCTCTAAAACCTCTAATCTCTGCAGGTCGAGCTCCTCTCACAGCTATAAACTATATATATATATATATAGTTTATATATATAAACACACTGGAGGTCCAGACACACGGAGTCTAAACACAGACCTGAATCAGACCTGAACATTAATAAACAACAAGCAGCAAACAGGAAGTGAATCTAGAATCAGATGAAGCAGTGGAACGAGAGCTGCTGCTGTTTGAGCTCATTTACAGTCACGTTTCATTTAAAGACGCTGAAAGCAGCGAAGTGGAAGATGAGACAATATAGTTATGAGAGGATGTGTTGACTGAAAGCTGTGGATCTTAAAATACAGAAATACAACAGTCTCAGTTGGAATATTAGAGCAAATAAATAAATAAAGGTCACTGTATAATCTCACTTTGTGTCTATTTTTGGAATGTTGTGGCCTAATTATGATATTAAGCCGATTAAAACTAAACATTTAGAGACACAGATGTCATGAACTCACCCTGAACACCAATATAAACAATAGCAGCTACGTGTTTATGAATATAACTCATATTTAAATAAGAATAACAGTGTTTTTATGAGATAATCACTTGAATAATGGTGATCATATTAATATTAAGAAGAAGAAGAAAGGGACTGACCGTGTGGATGAAGGTGAAGCCGAGCAGGAGCAGAGCGAGCCGGTGCGTAAAGGCCATCCTGGACTCATGTCCTCCGGTTCACCTGGACAGCAGCTCACCTGTTGGACATCCTCAGCAGGAAGCACGTGCGCCGCAGCGAGACGCCACCGAACGGAACTCTGTGAAGGTTTGTACTTTTAACGCGAAGAAATCACGTTTTTCTTTCTTGGCACGTTGGTGTCAGCAGCTTTACGCACGAATCAGATCGTTACGTCTCCCCAAAAGAGTTCAGTGTTTGTGAAAAGAAAAAGCAGAACAAACATCACAAAATGAAAACTCCAACAGACCAACCGGACTCGAGTCGGTCCCCGTTAGAGTGAAGAACCGGGACTACAGTGACGCGGTGCTCCGGTTCTCTCTCCGTTCACTCTCTAACGAGCGCGCGTCCCCGCCACACGTCGTCCCTCGGGACACCCCGGACTCATTGCGCGCTCCCGCCGACCTGCGGGAGCTTCCTGAGTGTGTTTTAACAGCAGCGACACCGCGCGGCTGAAGTCACGACTCCGGACAATTAAACGTGAAGTTTGGGTCCCAAACTCTGGCCCTCGGGCCCCCAGAGGGTCCTGGAGTTTGACTCCAGCAGTCCCACCACCAAACGAAACCCCAACTTTATTTAATAAACATGTAGGAATGAACTAAATGACTTCACTCATTCAGAACAGAATGTAAATGTTCTGTTTTAATAATACATTAATGGTATTTAGTTTAAACACATGAACAAAATGTTACAATTAACTTTCATGAAGTGAAGACACAAAATGAAAGAGTTCCCAGACCGACCTGTCAATCACCGTGTAGCCCCGCCCCTAAAGCATCCCCTGCTTTATGGTCTGTTGACTCTAAATGGACCATAATGTACTAAATGAACATCATTTGAGTATCTACAGCAGGGGTCTCAAACTCAATGTACCTGGGGGCCGCTGGAGGTAGAGTCTGGGTGAGGCTGGGCCGCATCAAATATTCCCCTAGGTTTACACTTTTGGGGGGGGGGGGGGTGCACACAAACTTTTCAGGTGGCTGACGGCTGAGCAAAGTTCATTAATAAACTGTCATGTTAACATCCTACGTGAACAGGTACAGTCAGTACATGTCATGTTTTCAGCTTCATATATTATAATACATGTTCCTACTAATTTAACTGTATATATTTTTTACAATTAAGCGAATACAACCTGAGTCCCTGACAAACATAACAACATATATACAACGTACACAAGGGTGATGGGTTCACTATCAAATTCCTCCCCGATTTTAATAGTTGCGGAGTCGGCCTGGATCACTGCCACTGGCAAGTGAAGAACTTGGGTCAAAGCTCGCAACTGTTGGGGGGGGAGACATGTAAAAAAAAAAAAAATGATTGAAACTCCAACAACTCACTTCCAGTTGTCCACCCCAAGCTGCTGTGTGCTCCACGTCACTGCAGAAGAGCAGAGCTGCTCACCTGCTTGTGTGTCCAGCTCCCTGTTAAAGTATATTTGATTAAAATGTGATAAAAAAAAGTCTATTTGTGTAGAAAAGTCTGAAGCGTCGAAACAAAGCAGTCACATAATAACAATAATAATAATAAATGAATAATAGAAACTAGTCTGAGTTTTAGCCAATCAAAGCACTTTATTGCACTGTATAGTGTGACGGTGAGCCAATAGCAGGCTCTTATAAAAGTGTCATTTAATCTTTTTATCATGTGTACAAAACAAGTCACACACACTTGTACCGTACAAAATCAACACTATTTACATACAATACACACACACACACACACACACACACTCTCTCACACACACACACACACACACACACAGGGACTGAATCATGACGCTGCTACCATCGAACCCAAACTGCTCTCAGCCAATCAAACGCTCAGCAACTTTGTGATCTGCATAAAGTTTGTCTTTGTCGATAAAGTTTAAACAAAAGATTCTGAATAAAAGCAGCTGGTTTGGGATAAACTGTTCCCATAACGTCCCTTTAGATTACAATAATATTCTCTTTTGTATTCACACATTGCACTTTGCTTCACAAGAATGTATCAGGTTTACTGCAAATCATTTAAAATGATAATAAAGTATAATTATTGTTTCACTTTTAAAGGTTCATTATTCAACTTTTCTGCATTAAAACGTCTAAAAACGACCGGACCCGTGTCACGTTGTTGAGTTGTGTTCAACTCCCATGATGCAACGCTGCTTCACCAAACCAAGTTCTTTATCGAAAGACATTTCACTTCGTCTCCCGAGCTTCAATATGTTTGTTTTTCTGAGGCTTTAGTCGCTGAAAACTAAAATAATTTGTATTTTTTTTTTCAGTTTCAACGGCTGAAACTTTTAGTGTTTAAATTCTAAATTAAAACGTTTCTTATTTCTTCGTCTGCGGATAAAAAATCTGCTGCGTGAGTCACATTAAAACCACGTAAAACGTCCCTGTCCCACTTTAACACATGATGGACACACACACACACACACACACACACACACACACACACACACAGGGTGCAGGTGGAGAGCGCTGCATATAGGGGCTACTATACCTCATTGTGTTTTCGGTACCTCTCCATATAGATTATTATGTCTATGTACAATATTTATATTTTTTACAATTATCTGGCTGCCCCTGTTCTAATTTGAATTTAAATAGCTTCTTTTTTTTGTAGTTTTTTGATTGGACCAGTAAAACATGATGACAGATACAGTCTCTAGTATTGATCTCTTTTCTACTTTGACCTCCTAAAAACCACCAGAGCTGTCGAACACAGTGTTCCCCTATAAGGCTTTCTACAGTGACGAGCTCCGGGTAACTGGGCTGTCAAAATGAGCATCCCACCACTGAGCAATCAATCAATCAACCAATCAATTAATCAATCAACTGGCACAACACGACTTTAAAGAAAACGGACGACTTTAACACCACACCATATGCAGGTTCAAAAATACAGTACATCTTGATTCTGGGAAATAAAGGAACAACAACGGCGAAATGCACGGCATGCTCGCTCACACACACACACACACACACACACACACACACACACACACACACACACACAGGCTACATGTTGTAGGCCACGTAGATGGGGTCCAGCTGGTCCTGCAGGAAGCCGTCCCGGAGGTGCATGCGCTGTTTCTCGCCGCGGGAGTTGATGGGGATGACGCCGATGTCCGTCACCACGACCACGCCCACGATCAGGTAGTGCTCCTCCAGCACCGCCTTGGTCACCATTGGAACCAGGTCCAGGGCCTCCTGCTCGGAGCCCTCCAGCTCCACCACCACCACCAGCAGGTTGGTCCAGGGGAAGACCGCACTGAGGAGGACGCAGTTCATCAACTGTCACTCTACTGTTCACTGGTTTTATTTGTATCCACTAGGGGGCAGCAGAACTCCTCAACAAGCTTAAAAACACACTCCACAAAATACATTACATCTGTGTCTTTAGGGGCTAAATGTCCCAAATGTGTCCGTCCAGACCAGTCGCCAGGAAAACATGTTGGTATTGTACTATGATGCAAACAATGAATTCGTTGAATGTGACGTAGTATATAGAGCGACTGTCCCGTGGTATTACAGGGAGTATAAACGGTGAGTCCACTAGTAAACCATGTGTATATAACCATACTTGTACGAGTCGGTCAGACGGTTAAATGTCCTTAACCTTAACAAGTAGTCTTGTCTCTTCTCACCGTTAGCCGCGTGGCATCGTGCGTGTCTTTAAGAGCTGATATAACACACGTTTCTGAATTGTTTCTTCAGACGTCTTTGTGGCGACTGGTCGGCGTGTTTAGAGGTCCAACCTACCACTCCATGATGCTCTTGTGGGCTCTGATGACGGAGGTCTCGATGTCGATGGGGTGGTACCTCATCCCCCTCAGCTCCATGGCCTCCTCCAGAGCTCCCACCACGAACAGAGCGTCGTGTCTCTCTGACAACACAAAGAGACAGAAGAGGGTCGGCCACGTTGACAGCGAGCCGACGGGATTGGAAGCGGTCGCGGAGATGGAGACTAACCTCCGGTGGCGTCGGTGAGCTCGGTGCGGCGGAGGAAGCCCAGGTAGCCCGTCCTGGCCCAGACCGTCTGAGTGTCTCCAAAACTGAGTCTGGAGTTGAAGTGATCGGACTGAAGAACCTCCTCTCCGTAACCGCTGTAGTAACCGCTGCCGTTATGAGAGCTGTGCACCCAGATCTGTAGAACATGTTATCATGTTATATTATAAATCAAACACTCAGCACCAAGGAGGAGATGAGGAAAGATAGAAAGGTAAAGAAATAAAGACAAACAAATAATAGAGAGAGGAAAGAAAAAGAGGAAACAGGCGACAGAAGAGCTTAAAAAACCAAATGAGTAGATGAAGTTGTGTCTGAGCGGACCTCTCCGAGGTGGGAGTCTCCCAGCGGTCCTTTGGTCTCTGGGTTGGCGATGATGACACGAACTCCAGGAAGGATCTGAAAACAACAAAACTACAATCAGCCTCCATCTTCAAACACATGAACACACAGCGGAGAGATCTCTGAATCGTTCACTGTTTAGTTTAAATATTCAGTTGTTCAAGTATACATATACACATATACACATATACACATATACGTATATATGTATATGTGTATATGAGTAGGCAGGTTGAGGACCAGCATGCACTGGGGCTTGCTTTGAACCAGAGCCGGAGAGGCATCGATATGATTTCTTTGTTCTTTTGTTTGCTGGTTTTTCTTTTGATAAATAAAACACGAGGAACAAAGAAAGTTTTCATGAACGACGAGCTCGTCTATTATTACCACATACCCACAATGCATCAGTCAGGTTTGACTTTATATATCTCTCTCTCTGAGAATAGCCAGGAGGAGCAGCGTTACTCAGATCTTCTGAAGTGAAACATGAGACAGACGGACGGTGAACGGACTCCTCCACACAGTGAGTCAGACCGACGTCTTCTCTTTGTGTCGGTGTGGAGGAAGAAGAGACGGCGAGAAACATCCGGCACTTTAAACCAACCCGTCGATCACCGACTCTTTAACTGCATCTCATCAGATTAAAGCTCCGTTTATTCAGTTTAGACACTTGTTCAGTGAAACCTCAGAAATGAAAAGTAGGCGGTCAAACTGAAAGAGGTAAACTTTCATATTGCAATCATTATTTAAAGGAGTGAAGCATGCTGGGTATCTTTGGAGTCTTCTCGTTATAACTTAATTATCTTGAGTTAAAAACAACTCATTCCGACAGACTTAAAGAGCTTCTCCTCAACAGCTCCCGCGTCTGTTCTCTGGTCCACATCATGGACAAACATGAGCCGGATGAGATTCCTTCAGACGGAGACGAAGGTTTCAGGGCTTTGACTCACTGAGCGTGGGATGACGGGAGCAGGAATAGTCTGTCGGCACATTTGATGCCATTTCAGTTTCTTCATGGTGAGAAAAGATGAATTTCTGAAATCACTTTTTTCTTTTGATCGTGAATCTTATCCTGCTACGAGGTGAAGAAACCTGATGAATGGACGTTTATTTGTATGTTTGAGGCTTTTTGATGAAACACTGTGTGTTCCTCGGTGCTCTTTGAACTCTGGCTGCTCCAGAGAGTGTTTTAAATGGAGTCAAACAAAAACCCGGTTTGTTCTGGAGAGTGTCTTCAGATAAGGAACGACGTTTCCTGTAAATACAAGCTTTCACATTTAGTTCAGAAGATGATCATCTTCAGTCTCTCTTGGACCATTGAAGGCTTTGTTCGGGACACAGGATGTCGTATGTGCACAGATTGTAAAAAGTCATTTTGTGTTTCACAAAATAAAATAAATGAATTAAATCCTGCAGAAACATGCTACATGTGGATGTTACTGTATCTCTGAATCACTCACCTTGCCAGACTCCATTAATGGCAGACTGTGAGGAGAACCTCTCTCCACCAACCGAACCCTGAAACACACACACACACACACACACACACACACACACACACACACACACACACACACACAGGTGTCAGGATGTTGTTGGGTGAAGAGGAGGATGAAGAGGAGGAAAGCAGGCTGTGGTACCTGTCGTGACGCAGCGCTCTCATGTCCACGTACACAGTCGTAGGGTCCGGTCCTGAAGTGCCCTGCAGCCAATCACAGCACAGACACAGCGAGCATGTGATCAGAGACGTTTAACGGTCACTCACTGGTTGTAGAGGCAGTTTCTTTTATTTTTAGCACTAATAAGATCTTTATCTTTGCTCCATATTGAGCATTGTGGAGCAGATGAATCCCTGACATGCTGATGAAGCAGCTGCAGGAGATGAAACGTGTTGACGTTGTTAATGTGTTGATGTTGTTAACGTGTTGACGTTGTTAACGCGTTGATGTTAACGTGTTGATGTTGTTAACGTGTTGATGTTGTTAACGTGTTGATGTTGTTAACGTGTTGACGTTGTTAACGCGTTGATGTTGTTATCGTGTTGACGTTAACGTGTTGATGTTGTTAACGTGTTGATGTTGTTAACGTGTTGATGTTAACGTGTTGATGTTGTCATCGTGTTGACGTTAACGTGTTGATGTTGTTAACGTGTTGATGTTGTTAACGTGTTGATGTTAACGTGTTGATGTTGTTAACGTGTTGATGTTAACGTGTTGATGTTGTTATCGTGTTGACGTTGTTAACGTGTTGACATTGTTATCGTGTTGACGTTAACATGTTGACGTTGTTGACGTTGTTAACGTGTTGCCGTTGTTAACGTGTTGACGTTGTTAACGTGTTGACGTTAACGTGTTGATGTTGTTAACATGTTGATGTTGTTAACGTGTTGATGTTAACGTGTTGATGTTGTCATCGTGTTGACGTTAACGTGTTGATGTTGTTAACGTGTTGATGTTGTTAACGTGTTGATGTTAACGTGTTGATGTTGTCATCGTGTTGACGTTAACGTGTTGATGTTGTTAACGTGTTGATGTTGTTAACGTGTTGATGTTAACTTGTTGATGTTGTTAACGTGTTGACATTGTTATCGCGTTGACGTTAACGTGTTGACGTTGTTGACGTTGTTAACGTGTTGATGTTGTTAACGTGTTGATGTTGTTAACGTGTTGATGTTAACTTGTTGATGTTGTTAACGTGTTGATGTTGTCATCGTGTTGACGTTAACGTGTTGATGTTGTTAACGTGTTGATGTTGTTAACGTGTTGATGTTAACTTGTTGATGTTGTTAACGTGTTGATGTTAACGTGTTGATGTTGTTATCGTGTTGACGTTGTTAACGTGTTGACATTGTTATCGCGTTGACGTTAACGTGTTGACGTTGTTGACGTTGTTAACGTGTTGCCGTTGTTAACGTGTTGACGTTGTTAACGTGTTGATGTTAACGTGTTGATGTTGTTAACATGTTGATGTTGTTAACGTGTTGATGTTAACGTGTTGATGTTGTTAACGTGTTGACGTTGTTAACGTGTTGACGATGTTAACGTGTTGACGTTGTTAACGTGTTGACGTTAACGTGTTGATGTTGTTAACATGTTGATGTTGTTAACGTGTTGATGTTAACGTGTTGATGTTGTTAACGTGTTGACGTTGTTAACGTGTTGCCGATGTTAACGTGTTGACGTTGTTGACGTTAACGTGTTGATGTTGTTAACATGTTGATGTTGTTAACGTGTTGATGTTAACGTGTTGATGTTGTTAACGTGTTGACGTTGTTAACGTGTTGACGATGTTAACGTGTTGACGTTGTTAATGTGTTGACGTTGTTGACGTTGTTAACGTGTTGACGTGTTGACGTTGTTTTAACGTGTTGATGTTGTTAACGTGTTGATGTTGTTGACGTTGTTAACGTGTTGCCGTTGTTAACGTGTTGATGTTAACGTGTTGATGTTGTTAACGTGTTGATGTTAACGTGTTGATGTTGTTAACGTGTTGACGTTAACGTGTTGATGTTAACGTGTTGATGTTGTTAACGTGTTGACGTTAACGTGTTGATGTTGTTAACGTGTTGATGTTAACGTGTTGATGTTGTTAACGTGTTGATGTTGTTAACGTGTTGACGTTGTTGA
>JAVDOI010000013.1:774558-797058 GCA_032191485.1 Leptoclinus maculatus | reverse complement strand
AAAGATGTCTTCAGTGTGTACAGTAAGTAGACGGAGACGCACACCTGCAGAGACACCAGAGGACGAAGCCGAGGCCGCAGTAGGGATCCAGACAGATGGCCACTTCTCTGGACGGGTACAACTCACACTGCAGCTTCACCGACCGGCAGAAGGCTCCAACGGCATTATGGGATATCTGGAGAGAGGGGGGGGGGGGGGGGGAGGAGAGACACAACAACAAACACACAGAATAAGGAAACAGGGTAGAAGGACAGACAGTTCAACATGTCATAGTTAAAGGATTCATTCATGCTGTAGTTGGATGTGTATCAGAACTAAAGTTACTGTGAGGAACTTTAACTTGTGTTGGTTCTGTTGGTCCCTGTGGACTACAGTGGTCGTGTCTCTGAGCACCAGAGTCTCTTTAGAAAACCTCTCATTCTACTGCAGCAGGGTCTGACAGTCTGCCCCTCTCAGTCCTGGTTCTGGTTCTCCCGTGCCTCCCTTCCCTCCAGCGGGTCCAGCACTACGTCCTGGGTCTCCAGCAGAGGAGGAGGAGGAGGAGGAGGAGGAGGAGGAGGAGGAGGAGGAGGAGACGCTGCTGCTGCTGCCGGGAGCTGAGCTCTCCTCCTCCCTCCGGATCTGGGTCTGTCCACGGTGGACCGGTCTCTGCTGGAGGATCTGGGTCTGTCCACGGTGGACCGGTCTCTGCTGGAGGATCTGGGTCTGTCCACGGTGGACCGGTCTCTGCTGGAGGATCTGGGTCTGTCCACGGTGGACCGGTCTCTGCTGGAGGATCTGGGTCTGTCCACGGTGGACCGGTCTCTGCTGGAGGATCTGGGTCTGTCCACGGTGGACCGGTCTCTGCTGGAGTCTGATCTGAAGGAGGTTCTGGTGAAACAGACCATCTTCTCTCTGATGGTCTCTTTACTGATGGAGGTCTGATAGAGGATCAGGACTACACTGAGACTGGTTCAGGACCAGGTAAAGTTCCTCACAGTAGTAATAAAGCAGCTGTGTGTGTTGTGTACTGAGTGATGATGGATGATGAGGATTAACGCTGAGCTGACCTGGACTCCGGCCAGCATGCCGGTCGTGGACACGCTGAAGTCCAGATAGGCCAGACCTTCAGGGTTGGTGGGCTTATAGAGAGCTGGAGGCTTCTTCTTTGGCAGGTCATCTGCAGCACACACACACACACACACACACACACACACACACACACACACACACACACACACACACAGTTCACATTTGTATTCTCTTTCTGACTGAATGTTTACTGCAATTTCCACCTCAACAGTATGAAGATTATAGAACCTAAAAACACAACCCAGTCGCATTACGTAACCTCGTGTGTGAGGTTACGGTTGTGTTCTTAAGGTCAGAGGTCGGCGGGCGTACCCGTGTCGAGGACAGGCGGCCAGTTCCTGATGTCCACGGTGGCCGTGGCCTCTTTGGAGCGCAGCAGCTTACAGATGATCGCCGTGGTCATCACACAGGCCGAGTGGCTGACCTGCAGGCGATAGTTTGATTATTACACTGTAATATTTAATGTCCTTATTTGAATATAGCTACACAGCAGCTAGCAGAGCCTGCTAGAGGAGAGCTTTATATTTTAATATTGGATGAAATGATTAAACATCTCAATGCAAACAAGTGAAATATCAGAAGGAAGATACGACTTGATAAAGATGTATTATCTCTACTAGTCTTCTAGAGAGATTATTAAAGTACAATCAGAGCTGTACGTGAACTAATGGTGACACAGTCAGTAACGTGAACTCAAACACACAAAGTATGATCGGGTGGTGTTTAGTGATCTCTGACCTCCACGATCATCTTGACGGTGGGCAGCGTGGTGGAGATGTTCTGAGGGTGAGGCGGTCGCACCGTGATGGGAACACAGCCGGCGTACAGGGAGCCGTAGAAGGCTGCAATCAGGTCGATACCTGCACACACACACACACACACACACACAGAGGGGTGTGAGGGGTGAACTCAGCTTTGTTGTTCTGTGGGTTAAAACAGCCCGAGTCCTCTCTGACCTGGTGGGTAGACCAGGGCCACGTGGTCTCCCTCCTGCAGACCGGCTCTCTCCATCAGCAGAGCCGCCACTCGCTCCGCCCTCTTATGGAGCTGCAGACAGGTGAGGGAGCTGGACACCGCCCCCTGCAGGAGGAGGAGGAGGAGAGGGTGACGAGAGGGAAGAGACTAAAGCAGATTAACCACAGTGAACCACATGGACCTCATTAGTCATCTCTCTATTCAAGGTGTCACTCCCTCAGGGTCAACGCTGTGTTCACACCAGATGAGATGAAACCTGTTTTGCTCGGTGCGATCACGTACAAAGTCGATGCAAAGACGCAAATGGAATGACGCCAACTTGTTTGCTTGTCGTCTTGCGGACAGACCTGACAGCACGAGTTCAGACTTTTTACAAATCGTCATAATGTCGGTATTCATTCGTTCCTTTTTCATCAGTTTATTGCTATGAAATCAAAGTGAAATCTGTTTATTTTGTGTCCGTACCGCCGTAGTAAACCAGCCTATGAGACCTGGGACTTTAGTGATGCGTGTTGTGGAAACAACACGCATCACTAAACACTGAATAAAAGGTGTTTATGCTTGTAAAAGGTAAAAGAACTGTTGAGCAATGTTTCAGTGTTCGTCCTAATGAGCATTATTATCCTCTTTAAGATATTTAGGATGCACTGTGTAATAAATGTGAGGAGATACTGTGACTATAAACGTAGAGACTTCCTGTCTCCGGTCATGTGATGTGACTTCTTCTTCTGCTGTGATGTGGTAACGTGTAGCTGTGGGTGGAGGAGCGTCGCTGTTACCCTGGAGCTGAGCAGAGTGTAGAGGACGTGGTCCGGTGTGGTCTGAGCCCTCCACTGCAAGACCTCCGACAGGAACAGGAACTGAAACACAGTCAGAGAAACTCTTTAGTTTAGTTTGATATATATATACATATATATATACATACACACAGTATATATACGGGTTCACAGAGGCCCTAAAACGTGAATCACCACCGTCAGCACATCATGTAAAACTGCACACGAGACACGAGTGGAGAAAGTTTCTCTGCAGCCGGTCCAGGACCCGTCTGTGAGTAAATCTTTAGTTTAATGCTTCATATCCAGCTGACACTGCAGGACGTTAAAGTGGTCGAATCAATATCAATAAACTGCAAAGCAGGTGAGAAACAAGCTGCCGACTGGAGAAGAAATCCATGAACAGTTTCACTGAAGCAGCGACTGAAACCTTTTCTAGAAACAAGCGCTTTGTCGCTGCTGAACGATTGTAAGACTTCTCAATGAGGAACTCATGGAAACATTCCTTCACTTCTGCACATTTCAAACGGTTTCATGCTGTTCACCTGGTCGTTGTCATCCGTTTGTCCCAAATCTCTGCCACTGGCCTGAGCGATCCTCTTCCCCGACACCAGATTCCCCACCATCACAGAGGCAGGTCCGATTTCTGCAGCACACACACACACACACACACACACACACACACACACACACACACACACACACACACACACACACACATTAACATCTGTGCACAGTAACGAGCCACCGTCCACAGACCCGTGAACACTTGTGTTTTGTTTCCCACCTGGTTGTTTCTGCCGGGGTTTAGGCAGGTTGGTGACGCAGGTGTGGGGGCACATGAGGACGTTGCAGGGGTGCAGCCCCCCCTCCAGGTACAGCTGCTTGATCTCAGACAGGTGGATGCCGCCCAGAGGGGTCTTGGGCAGAGTGTTGGCCGGGACCAGAGCCAAGCAGAACACGCCCACCCCGTGGATGCTGTCGATGGCCTGAGAGAGACGGAGGACAGTCAGACACAAACGGAGGTTTACAGAGAAGGAAAGACGTGAAGTGGCACCTAAACGGCTCCACTGCTGGTTTATAAAACGACCCAGATCTTCCTCATCCAACGCACCAGCGCTTCCTTTAACCCCGCCTCCCTGCCCTTGATTCAGCCCAGACAGCAACCTCCGGTTCTGAAGAGTGAAGCCAAGTGTGTTAAAGCTGCATTCTCTCTAGTGTCCACCAGGGGGCGACTCCTCTGGTTGTATAGAAGTCTATGAGAAAATGACTCTACTTCTCTCTTGATTTATTACCTCAGTAAACATTGTAAACATGAGTTTATGGTCTCAATCTCTAGTTTCAAGTCTTCTTCAATACAGCATGATGTTCATTTAGTACATTATGGTCCATTTAGAGTCAAACAGACCATAAAGCAGGGGATGCTTTAGGGCGGGGCTACACAGTGATTGACAGGTCTCTACCAGAGACGTATACGGCGTCTCTACGTCACTCCTCCTCAGTCCAGATGTGGTCACTTCCTGTTCACTGGCTGCTAAAAAAACATGGCGACGGCCAGAATACCAAAATATTTATTTGTATGTTTTTTAATTGTTTGGGAGATTTATTAAATGTATGATGCTGCGCATGTTAGGAGAACGAGAGCAGCGGACCAGGTGAGAGGTGAGACAGGTGAGACAGGTGAGACAGGTGAGACAGGTGAGACAGGTGAGACAGGTGAGAGGTGAGACAGGTGAGACAGGTGAGACAGGTGAGAGGTGAGACAGGTGAGAGGTGATACAGGTGAGAGGTGATACAGGTGAGAGGTGAGACAGGTGAGAGGTGATACAGGTGAGAGGTGATACAGGTGAGAGGTGAGACAGGTGAGACAGGTGAGAGGTGAGACAGGTGAGAGGTGATACAGGTGAGAGGTGAGACAGGTGAGACAGGTGAGACAGGTGAGACAGGTGAGAGGTGATACAGGTGAGAGGTGAGAGGTGAGACAGGTGAGAGGTGAGACAGGTGAGAGGTGATACAGGTGAGAGGTAAGACAGGTGAGAGGTGAGACAGGTGAGAGGTGATACAGGTGAGAGGTGAGACAGGTGAGAGGTGAGAGGTGATATAGGTGAGACAGGTGATACAGGTGAGAGGTGAGAGGTGAGACAGGTGAGAGGTGAGACTCACCTGCAGCACGCGGCTCATCCACTGGAAGCTGTCCTCCTCGGTGGAGTCGGGCCGCTGCTCGGCCACCACCACGATCCTCTCGTCCCTCAGCACCGTGACGGAGAAGACCGCTATCCTGCAGGGACGGAGGACCAACAGCATCACTCACACTTCCAATGAAAAGATTTAAATCCTAATTATTTATTTAAAAATGTTTTTGTTATTATTTCATTATGTTTACAGCATGTGTATTTATTTTACTTTATTTTGTATTTACTGTTTTCTTTAATTTTACATTAATTATATTATTAGCGATATGTTGTTTGTCACTATTTTACTTGTAAATGTATCTAATTTAATGATTTATTTTATTTTTTTTAATTAACCCGTTTCCTACAAGTAGATTTGTGTGTATATATACATATATATATATATATATATATATATATATATATATATATATATATGTATGCGTATTTTTTCCTTTCTTGTAAATCTATCTTCTCGTGCACTAATGAAAACGTTGACGTATCTTACATGTTGTAGATTGGGGCTCTTTTAATAAAACAATAAAACTCAATAATGTGAACAAACTGAAGCTTCTTTTGTTAACTTGCTTCCTGCTGAAGCCTGAAACCTTAAATAGATCTGAGGAACGTCATCAGAGGCTGTCGGGTGGATGATGAATCTCCTCCTCGCTGGCCGTGGACACAATTAAACTTCACTCTATTACTGGTTCTGGATTCTTCCACTGCTCTACTTTATAGATTCATGATGTGTGTGGGTACGACTCATTCATCAGGCTGACAGGGAACGTGCCAGACATCTGGCTGCTTTTTAAAGGGACAGTAGAGATGTTTAGAAGTGTGGTTGTATGAGTCTTGTGTCTTTGAAGAGAGCATAGATAGCAGCTTCAACTTCTCCGTCCACATCAGTACGTTGCTTTGCTCCCGTACTGGTACTCCATCTACTGTAGTACTACACTGTAGTAATACACGGACTATGGAGAAGAGCCTCATACAAACACACGGTCCACTGTAAACTGTCTCCTGGTGGTTCTGGTCCTGCTCACCTTCCCCTGTAGACGAACTTCATCGGCTCCACCGCCAGCGCCGTGGCCACGATGTCGTCGGCGTTGTGCCGCCGCCCGCTCACCATGATGAGCCCGTCCATCTTGCCCGTGATGAAGACGAGGCCGCCGGGGCCGATGAAGCCCAGCAGGCCGGTCCGCACGAAGGCGTACTCGCTGACCAAACCCCCGCTGGAGCTCACCGGGTAAACCTGCACACACACACACACACACACACACACACACACACACACACACACACACACACACACACACACAATAATGTCACACTGCTGCTGCTCTTAATAAAGTGGATGTTGTGGCCATCATGATCTCCATCATGATCACACACAAACAGACACGCACACACACACACACACACACACACACACACACACACACACACACACACACACACACACACACACACACACACACACACACACACACACAGACACACACACACACACACACACACACACACACACACACACACACACACACACACACACACACACACAGGCGTCCTCACCTCAAAGGTGTTCTTGGTCATGCCCGTGAGGCCGTAGTAGGAGGTGCCGGTGGCGATGGAGCAGACGCAGAACTCTCCGATCTCATCCGTCTGACAGAGCTGAGGGACGCCTTCTGGTTTCACCACACACACCAGACCTGGGGGGGGGGGGGGGGGGGGGGGAGACAGAGAGACAGAGAGACAGAGAGAGACAGAGAGAGAGACAGAGAGAGAGAGACAGAGACAGAGAGAGAGAGAGAGAGAGAGAGACAGAGACAGAGAGAGAGAGAGACAGAGAGAGAGACAGAGAGAGACAGAGAGACAGAGAGGGAAACACAGGGTTAACACCTGTTATCGTCCTTCTGTCGATGGGACACAAATGACGTCTGTGAAGACCCAAAACCAGGTTACATAAGGATCTGTGTTGAGAAGAGAACATCTTAACAATACGAGTTGTTGGCCGCACGATGAGACAGAAACATGTTGAATAGCGTGAAATCGATATTATATGAATGAATAAACAGATATCAAAGTGGACATAGTCGTAAAAAACACTAAAATACAACTAGTTTCTTCTTAATTCTCAATAAATTAATTAATCGCAAAAAAATCATGCGATTAAAATGTTTTATCGTTGCCCAGCACTAATGAATACATATATATATATATATATATATATATATATATATATATATATATATATATATATATATACATATATATATATATATACATATATATATATATATACATATATATATATATATATGTGTGTATATATGAAGTTAACAGATCATTTAAGGTAAATAGATGTCCGTTGTCACAGCGGGTGTAGTTCCTGCGTTGACCACCGGGTGGTGTGAGTGGACGGCGTAGTGTTTACGTGTTCTTATGGATTAGAAGAACACGTCTGTATTTGTGTGAATGTTACATTTACATTCATTCATTCATTTATTCTCACTGCATCAGTGGAAGACAATGAGCAGAATTCCTTATGGACGTAAAATTAATTTTCATTTCCTGCGTATTCATCTGTGTATTTATATATATATACATATATATATACATATATATACATATATATATATATACACGTGATTTTGGGCTGCAGCTCACAAAATATTCAGTATTTAAGGAAGTTATATTTGTCATTTAAATTAGCATTCTTTGTACAAATACATCGGTTTAAGTGCAGAGAACGTTCTACCAATGTTATTATCTACTTATACATTATCTTAAGTGTTAAAACATACGGTAATGATGTTGGAGAGGTGAGTACATACGTACATTCATTTCTTACTGGTTCAAGCGTCTAAAATATGAGAATCTTTTTATGCCACTAAGCTGAAAACCTTCTGGCCGAGTTGTTTTAGGTGAAAACATAATGAGCAGACTCATCGATATGAAAGTAACGGCTGGCTGCAGCTCTAATTAAGCGTAAAACAACAGGTTTAATTGGATCCCTGGTGAGACTCCAGCCATGTAACGATGTCACTGGTGTGTGGACCTGAACGTGATGAATTATATCTTCTAATCGTTTCTTTTCTTCTGTATAAAGATATATTATATATATATATAATATATACATATAAAGATGTCTTTGTGTCTTCGTCTGGACGACGTGAAGCTGAACTCACGTCACTCGCTCCGTCACGAGGAGAGAAACGCTGACAGAAGACGTATGAGGGCGATTAGAAAAAGTGTTAAAGTGTTTTATACTTTAGCAAGAAAAATATAAATGCATTAAAGTATCTTTGTTTCTCTCACACACACACACACACACACACACACACACACACACACACACAGACGTACCTCCAGGTGTGACGGTGCCGACGTCCTGCACGGTGAGCACTGAGAGCCGTTCCTCCGTGTCCACCCTGACGACCCCGTAGGTCAGACCCTGCATGGACAGGACGCCTCGGCCCGGAGGCTGGCTGCTGTCCTCCACCGGCCTGAACACACACACACACACACACACACACACACACGTCATTAAACTGCAGTACAGAGGTTTAAAACACTGTGTTTCACTGTTATTACATTAAACTTTGAGAAAACTCTGAAATCTGCAATTTGACTTTGTTGTCTGCAGGAGTGTGTATTGATCTGTGATTGATTGATTGGTTACTGCAGGTGCAGACAGGCTCCTTCTGTGTGTTCACTTGTATACATGTGTGATGATGTGTTTACAGTCTCTGTGTGTGTGTTTGCACAGGCAAATGTGTGTGTGTGTGTGTGTGTGTGTGTGTGAGAGAGAGAGACTGTTTGCATATTTGTGCTTCTGTGTGTGTGTGTGTGTGTGTGTGTGTGTGTGTGTGTTTACCTCCGGATGGCCACTGTCAGGCCCTCGGGCGAGCTGGCACAGGGACAGATGACGTCGGCTCTCAGCCCTTTAGTCTGAAAGACGTTGAGGAAGGCGTCGCAGGACGAGATGGACCCTGACACACAGCGACAGAAACAAGAATCAAACATTGTAAAGTACTCCTGTCCTTTAAGTAAAGACGTACATGTATGTATGGTATTAAACCCTGAGTGGATGTTAGCTGCTAGTCAAACTACTTTGTCAGCTAACGCTTCAAAGCGTAGCTCCGGTGTCTTCATGTTTGGAGGTGTGTTATGTGTCATCATTGTGATCAAAGCCTCTCTGGTCCAGCACTCTCATGGAAAACTGATTTTGTATTCTCACTGAGGTTTTCCTGGTGAAATAAATGGATTCTTACACTTAAAAACCTTCAGTTTTGTGTCTGATGTCGTAATGCACTTGAAGGCAGCTGGGGGGGGGGGTTTAAACCGGTCCTAGCTCCCAGCTGCCTCCCCGTATAATACACCATAATTCACTCCAGTCGGGCTGAAAAACATTTATTGTACCAAATGTGCGGCGACGGACACATCCGGCTCTATTCCTGTCAAGTGACCCAGTTTCTCCCGACTCCCCCAGAGAGTTTATCTATTTCTCTGACATTCTCTTATCTCCACGCCGCCGCTCTAAACTGAAAGCGTGACCTTACAGGGGTTTGATCCGTCGGCCACCAGCAGCATGCGCAGCGAGCTCAGGTTGATGTCCTTCTGGTCCTTGTGGGCCACCAGAGCCCAGTGCATGTCCCTGGACTTCACACAGGCCACCTTGGCTGCAGAGGGGGGAGACGCACACAGACGGGGGGGGGGGGGGGGGGGGGGGCATTAGCATCTCCTCTTTGTGACGGACAGGTGAGCGGAGGTGAGGTGTGTGTCTCACCTTTGTACTGGCAGACTTTCTGGATCCACGACAGAGGGTTCACCTTCATCAGCGAGTAAGGCACGCTGATCACGTGCATCATGTTCATCACACTCTGCACGACACACATCATGACACGTTAACATTTAAAGGCTTTAAAACTCACTAAATGAGCAATTCTATCTTCTATATTTATCCGTTTTCTGACCATCTTTGTGTCTAAACTAATATTCTTTCCTCAGCTCAATGTATGAGGTTAATAAACTTGATCTTTCTCTGGATAGAACGTGCAAAATATCATAAATAATCAAATCATCATGCTTTCCATGAGATGAAACAGTGTTACTTTAATTCTAATAACATTTTCTTTACATTGTGTTCAATGATACGGCTGTTCTGGTCGTTGCTTTACTTCATGCTTTACATTAACACACTTATTTGTTATCTACCTTTCATGCACTTTGAAAGTCATCAAGGCTTTCTAATGGAGGCTGTATTTATGGGAGATATTACTTTTTTTAATATAGTAGAAAAGAGTTTTGTTAAGTATTAACTTTTAGTTTGAGCAATTATGAAGCACGTTCCCGTGTCTCCTCCTCTCATGAAGTCTGACTTCTAGATTCATTAAACGAGCCGCTCCATTCTTTTAGTGTGAAATATATTCCGACGCCTCAGTGAAGATAATCAATCGTCCTGATGTTCAGAGCAGATGTTACTGCACATGTGTAATAACGTAGCGACGCTGTGACTCCTCCTCTCACCGTCAGGATGCCGTTCCACAGACCAACGTCCTTCTTAAAGTCCAGGACGTTCACGATGGTCTCCGCTGCAGACAGGAAAGGGTTAACTCACTAAATGATGACCTGGAGTGTGTGTGTGTGTGTGTGTGTGTGTGTGTGTGTGTGTGTGTGTGTGTGTGCATACCCTCGGTGTAGCTGCAGGACTGGGTGAGAGCCTGGCAGTGTGTGAGCAGAGCGATCCTCGTCACCGTCACTCCCAGCACGCTGCCGTCCTTACAGGTTTTATACTGAGACACAAACCACAGGAGACAATATCAAATATATGTATATATATGTGTGTGTGTGTGTGTGTGTGTGTGTGTGTGTGTGTGTGTGTGTGTGTGTGTGAGCTCACCTCTATGTAGGCTGTGTCGTTGTTTGCATCTTTGATGTGAGGGAACCAGTCTCTGGGAGGTTTGGAGAGATGCTTCGACTCCGTCACAAACCACAACAACTTGGGCCAACCTGCAGAGAGAAGATCAGTTATGATGAAGACATTACTGCACCGTCAGCTTAACTCTTCATCCTCCTCCTTTACCTGAGGACTCCTCCTCTACATCTCAGAGGTAGATGTTGTACTTTATACTGTACTACATCTCAGAGGTACATGTTGTACTTTATACTGTACTACATCTCAGAGGTACATGTTGTACATTATACTGTACTACATCTCAGAGGTACATGTTGTACATTATACTGTACTACATCTCAGAGGAACATGTTGTACATTATACTGTACTACATCTCAGAGGTACATGTTGTACTTTATACTGTACTACATCTCAGAGGAACATGTTGTACATTATACTGTACTACATCTCAGAGGTACATGTTGTACATTATACTGTACTACATCTCAGAGGAACATGTTGTACTTTATACTGTACTACATCTCAGAGGAACATGTTGTACTTTATACTGTACTACATCTCAGAGGAACATGTTGTACTTTATACTGTACTACATCTCAGAGGAACATGTTGTACTTTATACTGTACTACATCTCAGAGGTACATGTTGTACTTTTTACTGTACTACATCTCAGAGGTACATGTTGTACATTATGCTGTACTACATCTCAGAGGTACATGTTGTACTTTATACTGTACTACATCTCAGAGGTACATGTTGTACATTATGCTGTACTACATCTCAGAGGTACATGTTGTACTTTATACTGTACTACATCTCAGAGGAACATGTTGTACATTATACTGTACTACATCTCAGAGATACATGTTGTACTTTATACTGTACTACATCTCAGAGGTACATGTTGTACTTTATACTGTACTACATCTCAGAGGTACATGTTGTACTTTATACTGTACTACATCTCAGAGGTACATGTTGTACTTTTTACTGTACTACATCTCAGAGGTACATGTTGTACATTATGCTGTACTACATCTCAGAGGTACATGTTGTACTTTATACTGTACTACATCTCAGAGGTACATGTTGTACATTATGCTGTACTACATCTCAGAGGTACATGTTGTACTTTATACTGTACTACATCTCAGAGGTACATGTTGTACTTTATACTGTACTACATCTCAGAGGTACATGTTGTACATTATACTGTACTACATCTCAGAGGTACATGTTGTACTTTATACTGTACTACATCTCAGAGGTACATGTTGTACTTTTTACTGTACTACATCTCAGAGGAACATGTTGTACTTTATACTGTACTACATCTCAGAGGAACATGTTGTACATTATACTGTACTACATCTCAGAGATACATGTTGTACTTTATACTGTACTACATCTCAGAGGTACATGTTGTACTTTATACTGTACTACATCTCAGAGGTACATGTTGTACTTTATACTGTACTACATCTCAGAGGTACATGTTGTACTTTTTACTGTACTACATCTCAGAGGTACATGTTGTACATTATGCTGTACTACATCTCAGAGGTACATGTTGTACTTTATACTGTACTACATCTCAGAGGTACATGTTGTACATTATGCTGTACTACATCTCAGAGGTACATGTTGTACTTTATACTGTACTACATCTCAGAGGTACATGTTGTACTTTATACTGTACTACATCTCAGAGGTACATGTTGTACATTATACTGTACTACATCTCAGAGGTACATGTTGTACTTTATACTGTACTACATCTCAGAGGTACATGTTGTACTTTTTACTGTACTACATCTCAGAGGAACATGTTGTACTTTATACTGTACTACATCTCAGAGGTACATGTTGTACTTTATACTGTACTACATCTCAGAGGTACATGTTGTACATTATACTGTACTACATCTCAGAGGTACATGTTGTACATTATACTGTACTACATCTCAGAGGTACATGTTGTACATTATACTGTACTACATCTCAGAGGTACATGTACTTTATACTGTACTACATCTCAGAGGTACATGTTGTACTTTATACTGTACTACATCTCAGAGGTACATGTTGTACTTTATACTGTACTACATCTCAGAGGAACATGTTGTACATTATACTGTACTACATCTCAGAGGTACATGTTGTACTTTTTACTGTACTACATCTCAGAGGTACATGTTGTACTTTTTACTGTACTACATCTCAGAGGTACATGTTGTACTTTATACTGTACTACATCTCAGAGGTACATGTTGTACATTATACTGTACTACATCTCAGAGGTACATGTTGTACTTTTTACTGTACTACATCTCAGAGGTACATGTTGTACTTTATACTGTACTACATCTCAGAGGTACATGTTGTACTTTATACTGTACTACATCTCAGAGGTACATGTTTTACTTTATACTGTACTACATCTCAGAGGTACATGTTGTACTTTATACAATCCCCGATGACCTCTCACCTTTGAACTGAGGGATCTCTCCCGTGGCGCTCTTGGGGAGTCCCTTATGACAGGCGTCACTGGTCAGAGCCACGGTGACGCCACAGCTGCCCAATAGGAAGCCAATCTGCTGACTGCCGGCATCCTATTGGACGATACAGGGAGGGGTTTAAACACTGATTGGTTGTTTACAATGTAACATTATAACAGATCAGAAAACACATGTTTTACATTGTCAGTAAAACTTTATTTACACTCTGATGGTTAACGTTAAACTGTGTTATTAATCGGATCCCAAACTAAAGGGAGCAGCAGCTATAGATCAGCTACAGAGCGTTTGATTCGTTGAGCAGCACAGCCAGGTGTTGAGGTTAAAAACACATTTAGGTGGGATTCATGAGGTACCTTGCGACTCAGTGGGACCTCTATGGGAACAGGAACCACCTCGGCCAGCAGGCAGCCGTAGAAGGCCACCATGAAGGCCACGGGGTCGTTGTTAGGAAACACCAACGCCACCTAGGAGAGAGAGGAGGAGACCAACCGGGGTCAGAGACGCCTGATTCTAAATGTCTGTTAGCTACACACAGCTGGATCGTCACGTTAAAGGAGGTCGTAGTGTTTAACTTTAGCTCTGTTTAAAGGAAGAGTTTGACATTTTGGGAAATTTCCTTCTTTGGATTTAGAGTTGGATGTAAAGATGGACACCACTCTTATATCTGTCCGATCAACACGAATCTGTGGCCAGCAGGCGGTTAGCGTAGCTTAGCATCAAGACTGGAGTCACATTGTTTTTTGAACAGATTAAACAAACGAGATATGAAGTGTTACTTTGTGCTGGTAGGTGAACCTTTTTTTAAACGCTGGCTAGCTGTTTCCAGTCTTAATGCTAAGCTAAGCTAACCGACATGTGCTCACATGAGAGTGGTGTAAATCCTCTGACTCTCTGCAAAAATATTAATCAAATTACATTTATTGACAGATTTCTAAAGGAAAGCAAGTAAATAATACGGACAAATACAAAAAAGATATTAAAAGAAAAACTTTCTGCAAAGGAAACTAAACACCACGGGTTTAATAAATGAGATAAAGTGAGAGAGACACAGCGGGGGAGGAGTGACTCACCCGATCTCCCGGTCGGACCATCGGCTCCTGTTTGCTGCCCAGTTTGTGGAGGATGTTGTACGCAAGTTTGATGCTGCGAGACCACAGCTTTCCTGAAGGGAGCAGGACACAGGAGACAAGGGAGGGAGGGAGGGAGGGAGGAGGAAGGGAGGGGGGAGGGTGGGAGGGAGGAGAGAGAGGGGGGGAGAGAGAGAGAGAGACAGAGTGGTGGAGAGAGAGAGAGAGGGATGGAGAAAGAGAGAGAGGTGGAAGTAGGGGGGAGAGAGAGAAAGAGGGATGGAGAGAGATAGTAGTGGCGGGAGAGAGTGGTGGTGAGAGAGGAAGAGAGTGGTGGAAGGAGGGGGGGAGAGAGAGTAAGGGAGGAGAGAGAGAGAGAGGGATGGAGAAAGAGAAAGAGACAGAGATGGAGAGAGAGAGAGAGAGTGGTGGAAGGAGGGGGGGAGAGAGAGAGAGAGAGATGTTTACTATTGTTTTTTC
Organism: Leptoclinus maculatus; assembly: GCA_032191485.1. Taxonomy (NCBI): domain Eukaryota; kingdom Metazoa; phylum Chordata; class Actinopteri; order Perciformes; family Stichaeidae; genus Leptoclinus; species Leptoclinus maculatus. The sequence goes on along the minus strand of JAVDOI010000013.1, from coordinate 782,080 downwards.
CCAGAAGAAGTGAGAGTAACAGTAGAACTCATCTGAACTTATCTGAGCTACATAACACAACTTAAAGCTCAATAAGCTGAGTGCTGATTGGACGTCTGTCTCACCGTATGTGAGGACGTAGAGGGGCTTCCCCGCCGTGTCCAGGCTGGTGAGACAGGGAGCTTTAGGGGAGATGGTGCCCCAGCGCTGCAGCGCCGCCTCCAGGGACGGGGGCCAGTTAGTGACCACGCCCAGCGCCTCGCCGCGGACCGCCATCATCTCAGCCCCCTCAGGACGAGGCTGGTTAGGGTCCGGCTGCTGGACTGGAGACGAGGACACGGAGACATCACCATGGAGACAGTTAAAGACGGAGGAGCCAGGTTTAACACAGATACATAAATACTTTCCCTTTAATATTTAGTATAAAGAGAGCTCAAGTTTTGAGAACTTAAAAAGAATCAGACAGAATGAAAGACGTGTCTCACCCTCCAGCAGTTCATCAAAGTCGTCCACAAAGAACTCCCTCAGTGGAGGTCTGCGCGGCTGCTTCAGCGTGGTCACAAGCTGCTGGATTTTAGCCGACACGCGACTGCTGACTGGAACACCTGTAAAAACACACACACACACACACATTTGGTTTGTTGCACCTTATTAATTATCTTGTTTGTATTTTTGTTTTATTTGTGCTGCAGCCGCTGCACAACATCGACCCTCAGGATGAATACAGCTGGTGTGTTTTGGGGGCTGATTTGGCTCATTTATCTACAACAAACCCACTTTCTATCTCATAATTATGACTTTCTATCTCATAATTATGACGTTTTATCTCATAATTATGACTTTCTATCTCATAATTATGACGTTTTATCTCATAATTATGACTTTCTATCTCATAATTATGACTTTCTATCTCATAATTATGACTTTCTATCTCATAATTATGACTTTCTATCTCATAATTATGACGTTTTATCTCATAATTATGACTTTCTATCTCATAATTATGACGTTTTATCTCATAATTATGACTTTCTATCTCATAATTATGACTTTCTATCTCATAATTATGACGTTTTATCTCATAATTATGACTTTCTATCTCATAATTATGACGTTTTATCTCATAATTATGACTTTCTATCTCATAATTATGATGTTTTATCTCATAATTATGACTTTCTATCTCATAATTATGACTTTCTATCTCATAATTATGACTTTCTATCTCATAATTATGACGTTTTATCTCATAATTATGACTTTCTATCTCATAATTATGACGTTTTATCTCATAATTATGACTTTCTATCTCATAATTATGACGTTTTATCTCATAATTATGACTTTCTATCTCATAATTATGACTTTCTATCTCATAATTATGACGTTTTATCTCATAATTATGACTTTCTATCTCATAATTATGACTTTCTATCTCATAATTATGACGTTTTATCTCATAATCATGACTTTCTATCATAATACATTTTGAGCTCCATTTCTATTTATTTATTTTAGGCGAACGGTGTCGGTGTGGTCTTACCGTCGCCCGTCTCCATGCGCTCGGCGTTGCCGTACTTCTGCGTGTTCCTGGCGATGGTCCCCATGTTGGCCATGTGGTGGCGCTCGACGCGGGAGTGGGAGGAGTCTGACGAGTAGCCCGTCACATCCGGGGGGGCCGAGTGATTCTCTGGAGGGGAAGCAGGCAGACGGACAAATCTTCATCACGTTGTGACGTCTATCTGGTTATTTGTGGTCAAATCCATAAAGAGAATTCATTCAACATACACTTTAATAACAGATTTGTTTTAACGTGCTCTTAATTTGTTTGTTTATCATATTTAGTTGCACATTTTTATATTTTTTCTTCTTAAATGATGTCTTATTCTATTACACTGAGTTTATTGTCACGCACCAATCATCAAGCCAAATTCTGTCTGTTTAAAGGTATCTTTTTTCATTTTGTTTCTGAATATAATACCCGTTTCAAAATAAAATATAAAACCTGTTTCAAAATAAAATATAAAACCTGTTTCAAAATAAAATATAATACCTGTTTCAAAATAAAATATAATACCTGTTTCAAAATAAAATATAATACCTGTTTCAAAATAAAATATAAAACCTGTTTCAAAATAAAATATAATACCTGTTTCAAAATAAAATATAATACCTGTTTCAAAATAAAATATAATACCTGTTTCAAAATAAAAATAAAATACCTGTTTCAAAATAAAATATAATACCTGTTTCAAAATAAAATATAATACCTGTTTCAAAATAAACTTCCTGTACAGCCTGAAGCAGGTTTTATTTCTATAGAACGATGTTAAATTCTTCTATTCTTGAGCTGCTAAAATCCTTTAAATGTTTTAATTTATTATTTATTTCATACATTTTATGTTGCATTTTGTTGCATATGTTTATGCTTTATTTAAACCTCTTTATTTATTTAAAAACAACTTTAATAAAAGCTAATTTCATGATTTAAACATATTTTTAAACATATTCAGTGATTCCTTCGACACAAATATACCGAAATAAATAATAAAAAATAATGTTATCATAAGAAGCTTGTCAATATTAATAATAATAATAATAATCTTTATTTGTAGAGCACATTTCATGTAATTTAAAAAACCTGTGGGACTCAATGAGATATGTCAATAACTTTTCAAAATAAGAGCTCTGTTCCCGCTGAAGTATTTGACTGTGTTTGTATTTGTTGATATTAAATGTGAGTGTTGACGAGTTCGACGTACCGTCAGACTCCAGCGGCGGAGGCCACAGCATGTCGGACCCAAACTCACAGGAGCGTCGCAGAGATCCTCCGTTCTCCGCGACGCTCAGCGCTCCCTTCCTCTTCAGAGACAGGTGGCCGATACCTGGAGACACACACACACACACACACACACACACAGGTGTGTTTAACTGAGGGCTGCACGCTGATGCAAAAGTAACGTCAAAGTTGCGTCCATTAAAAAACGGTGCTTTTATTGTGTAGAGAAACATGTGTCTCACCGTGGTGCGACTGCGACAGGTGGCTCTGCTGGTGGTGCAGCTGGCCCAGGTGCGTGTGCCCCAGGTGCGTGTGTCCCAGGTGCGAGAGGTGCGTGTGCGCCAGCGAGTCGGCCAGCCGCCCGGCGTTGCCGCTGCCGCCGCTCTGCGTGGACGAGGACGAGGAGGAGGTGGAGCCCAGGTGGGCGGGGCCCAGGTGTGACGGGCGGCTCATCCAGTGCTCCATGCCCGACATGTCGTCTCCGGGACCGGCCTCCTCCTCCGAGCCCGACGACGAGTCAGAGCACAACGGCGACAGGCCTGGTGAGAGGAAACCGTCATCAACACAACAACAACAACAACAACAACAAGTAAACTCCTGGGCCCCGTTCCTCGTACGTGGTTCAACTAAATCCTATTATCCAGCTTAAATGAACCCGATGATTGAAGGCAGGCTATCTCGGTTTCTCAAAGGCTGATCAGCGCTCAAACAATCTCGTTAATTCGAACCAGACCTCAGTCATCAGGATAATTGGGCGTGCCCGTCCTACGTCAAAAGGGTGAAGCGTCGATCACCGAAACCATGATTTTCTAACAGTACAATAGCGAATAAAGTCAAAGAAAGAGCGTCTTTTTTCTCCGCTGACGAGCAGGAGATGATCATGAACGCATATGAGGAATTCAAGACCATAATCATGGCTAAGACAAGTTAAATGCGTAAGTGTCAGACGTCAGCTTCACTTTGTCTCAAAAAGGCTAAAAATCAAATCACCGCTGAAGAAGATTATTACATTTCCTTCATTAAGATCCAATCAACACGTCGGCTGTGATTACGTTCAACCGTACGAGCTCATATTGGAGGTAAAGGTCGACACAAACACATGTAGCATAATCAGTAGTTCTTCCTGACGTTTCAGCTGTCAGAGGGTTTGCAGAACTCAGAAAATGTGCATGTCGGCAGTTTTTTGTGGTGAAATGAGTGCAGATCATAACCCTGTCTGTCAGATTCTCTCGAGTCACATTCAAAGTTGTGCTGAGACGACCAGCGAGGTTTTAACTCTACAAGCATCTCTTTAACCCTCTGAACCTCAAGGCACTTTCAAGTCAACACTAGAATCTATAAATCCAACATGTTGCCAAGTGTCTACAAGTGTTAGAAAGAAATGGAGGCTCTACGTGTTATATTAAACTATTTACATCCTCTACTTCCAGCCTCTCCTCCTCTCCTCTCCTCTCCTCTCCCCTCCCCTCCCCTCTCCTCTCCACTCCACTCCACTCCTCTCCCCTCCCCTCCCCTCTCCACTCCTCTCCTCTCCTCTCCTCTCCTCTCCTCTCCTCTCCCCTCCCCTCCCCTCTCCACTCCACTCCTCTCCTCTCCCCTCCCCTCCCCTCTCCACTCCTCTCCTCTCCTCTCCACTCCTCTCCCCTCCCCTCTCCTCTCCACTCCTCTCCTCTCCTCTCCTCTCCTCTCCTCTCCTCTCCCCTCCCCTCCCCTCCCCTCCCCTCTCCACTCCACTCCTCTCCTCTCCTCTCCCCTCCCCTCTCCACTCCTCTCCTCTCCTCTCCTCTCCTCTCCTCTCCCCTCCCCTCCCCTCCCCTCCCCTCTCCACTCCACTCCACTCCTCTCCTCTCCCCTCCCCTCCCCTCCCCTCCCCTCCCCTCCCCTCCTCTCCTCTCCTCTCCTCTCCTCTCCTCTCCTCTCCTCTAAATTGAAATACATTTCAAAATTTGATGAAATTTGATGAAATATCACAATTTTAAGTTCCGGCTGCTTTTTTTCTGATGGAAGCGTTCGTCACACATGAGGTGTTCAAGGACCGTCGGACAGATGCAACAGCTTCTGGCTGTGATAAACGGTGTAGTTTTGACGGCTGTCTGTGACGTGCTTAATGCAAAGTGACAGAAAGATGATCAGACTCTCTGTAAAGGTACTCGTCTGATACATTCTACTGCAGAAATGATCTCAACAGCAGCTGGTGTGAAGATGCTTTTGCAGTGAGTGTTATTGTGTCGTCACCTGGAGGCGTGTACGCGTCCATGGACGTCTGCACCACCAGCGAGCGTCTTTTGGAGGGCATCGGCACCGCCACCTTCCGCTCCACGTGTCGCGCCAACACGGCCTGCACCGCCTCGGTGTGGACGTCTGGACAGAGACACATTCATTCATTCATTCATTCAGAAAAGGAAGAGGAGGAAACGTGTCTGGCTGAGCTCACTGTTTCACTGAGTGTGTGTGTTTCTATTTAAATCAAGAGATTAGATTCTTAAAACACTTTTGAATCAAACCTCAATGAGAGGAGCCAAATGTCCCTTTATACACTGTTGCTGTATAATTAACTCTGTGTTTACTTAAAGTTACTGTGAGGAACTTTAACTTGTGTTGGTTCTGTTGGTCCCTGTGGACTACAGTGGTCGTGTCTCTGAGCACCAGAGTCTCTTTAGAAAACCTCTCATTCTACTGCAGCAGGGTCTGACAGTCTGACCCTCTCAGTCCTGGTCCTGGTTCTCCCGTGCCCCCCTTCCCTCCAGAGAGTCCAGCAATATGTCCTGGGTCTCCAGCAGAGAGGTGTCGGTGTTGACTCCCAGAGAGGAGAAGCTCTGCTCTTGGAGGAGGAGGAGGAGGAGGAGGAGGAGACGCTGCTGCTGCCGGGAGCTGAGCTCTCCTCCTCCCTCCGGAGCTCCGGATCTGGGTCTGTCCACAGTGGACCGGTCTCTGCTGGAGGATCTGGGTCTGTCACAGTGGACCGGTCTCTGCTGGAGGATCTAGGTCTGTCCACGGTGGACCGGTCTCTGCTGGAGGATCTGGGTCCGTCCACGGTGGACCGGTCTCTGCTGGAGGATCTGGGTCTGTCCACGGTGGACCGGTCTCTGCTGGAGGATCTGGGTCTGTCCACGGTGGACCGGTCTCTGCTGGAGGATCTGGGTCTGTCCACGGTGGACTGGTCTCTGCTGGAGTCTGATCTGAAGGAGGTTCTGGTGAACCTGCATGATTTCATCCGACCCGGTGGCTCCGATGACATCATTAAGAATAACTCTATAGAAACAGACCATCTTCTCTCTGATGGTCTCTTTACTGATGGAGGTCTGATAGAGGATCAGGACTACACTGAGACTGGTTCAGGACCAGGTAAAGTTCCTCACAGTAACTTTAAGTAGACCTGGACTGGATAGCTGGTATCAGTGGAGCATTTAGACGGTGACATCATTGACAGCAGTGATGATGTCATGCAGGTGTTCTCTCTACCTGATCGGTAGCGTTCGTCTCTGGTGCCGGACGTCCGCCGCCGGTGGAAACGGGCCGCAGAGGGGGGGCCGAGCGGGGCCCGATGAGACATGGGCCCCTCCATACCTACAGAGGCAAGCAGGCAAGCAGACACACACACACACACATTTATATAGACACACACAGATATGCACATACACGTTTCACAAAAAGCAGTAAATACGTTGCAAAAAAAAGAGAGAGGAAAAAACAAACATGAGGATGATTTGAAATCGGCAGAAAAATGATATTTTTCTGACATCATAAAAGGTGAAATCATAATAACGTGGTGTGTGAGACGGACAGGACCTCTTCATCCCCGTGCTGGTGATGATGATGATGGTGGTGCGGAGGAACCAGCTGAGCTCCAGGGAGTCTGAACCCACGTTCACTAATGGCCAGATCGATGCCCTACTATGAGAATACTCTGCTGTGTGTGTGTGTGTGTGTGTGTGTGTGTGTGTGTGTGTGTGTGTTCGGGGGGGTCAGAGGTTGCTAAATCTGAATTACCTCTAGCATGTGGAACAAATGCCCTGATCAGTTTGGACCTCTTCTTCTCATAACCCTTCTGAGTGATGTCCCCTGTAAACAGATAGAGATAGATAGAGAGTGAGAGAGACGTGACGGCTGCTTTTTATTATTATTACTATTAATCTACTCATTAAATAAAGTATAAAAACGTCTTTATTTTTTAATTTTACACCATGAAAAGCACATGGCGCTCTGTTTTTATCGTCATGGTCCTGCAGCCTCGTCTCTCCCAGTCTTTTAACGTCTCTGTCTAGACCGTTAATTAAAGATAAAAACACCAACCAAACAAACAAAAATAAACAATAGGATGAGTAATGGAGGAAACAAAGATAGAGAAAGAAATAAAGAATAAATGTAATAATGTCAACGAAGAACATCTTGTCTTCGTCTCACTTCATGAATCATCACACAACATGTCGAAGCTTTTATATGAGCTGTGAAGTGTGTTAAAGCTGCATTCTCTCTAGTGTCCACCAGGGGGCGACTCCTCTGGTTGTATAGAAGTCTATGAGAAAATGACTCTACTTCTCTCTTGATTTATTCCCTCAGTAAACATTGTAAACATGAGTTTATGGTCTCAATCTCTAGTTTCAAGTCTTCTTCAATACAGCATGATGTTCATTTAGTACATTATGGTCCATTTAGAGTCAAACAGACCATAAAGCAGGGGATGCTTTAGGGCGGGGCTACACGGTGATTGACAGGTCTCTAACAGAGACGTATACGGCGTCTCTACATCACTCCTCCACAGTC
>JAVDOI010000013.1:742058-769558 GCA_032191485.1 Leptoclinus maculatus | reverse complement strand
TCAGACGTCTTTATTTCAGGTAATATTACTGATAAAACAACAGCGACTACATCTACATTCAGCAGCTTCATGATAGTTTATTTTTCATGGAGGAACTAAACTACACAACATACAATAATCTCTGGTAGAATATTCATGACCGTCCCTCATAAAGATGTTGTTTCTTTGCAGAGTGAGTTGGTTGCAGTGACCTGAGACTCTGAGCACAGATGTTTGATGCACAAACAGAAACACAGAGAGAAAATGTATAAAATGTGAGAGAAAGCACCTCCATCACCTTCTGTGAGTCTTCATATTCAACACACACACAAACAAAACACACAAAGCTTTGATATGATGTGAAATATTCAGCAGAGGAAGAGTTTCACACCTGAGCAGCTCTCTGCTGATTCAATATTCATGTGAGGACATTTCCTTGTTTCTGCTGCTCTCACACACACACACACACACACACACACACACAAACCTCCCGAGGACACTAAACACACCGCGGGGGGCACGACAAGACGTTGACGGTTACTTCGAGGTCTGCTGGACATCTCAGCGCCGGACGGACCACCAGATAATCACTGAGATCATTGTCAGCCTCTTTGAAAAGATGCCTCATCTACAACGACATGCTCTTATTGTGTAGTGACCACACACACACACACACACACACACACACATGGCCAGGTGTGTGTATGTGTGTGTGTGTGTGACGTTGGTGCGTGACGTTTCCACTTCCTCCCGCCGTGTTTTCCATCATTAACAACATCTGCCAGCAGCAGGATCTGCTCTGATAAACACTCTCTGCTGGATTAGGAAGCTCCCATAGATCCACCTCACTGTGTGTGTGTGTGTGTGTGTGAGAGAGAGAGGACGAAGGACAGAGGGGACAGTTTGATGTGGACTGCCTCTAAAAGATGTGGTCCTGATTGTCTTTAGTCTAAGTCTGACCCCCTTTTTCTTGCTAAATTATTCAACATTTTGACCCAGAATTTACACCTTGAAGCAGCATCGAGTCCCCGTCCTCCTAGAGACCTATAGTCCACGTCCTCCTAGAGTCCTATAGTCCACGTCCTCCTAGAGACCTATAGTCCACGTCCTCCTAGAGTCCTATAGTCCCGTCCTCCTAGAGACCTATAGTCCACGTCCTCCTAGAGTCCTATAGTCCCCGTCCTCCTAGAGACCTATAGTCCACGTCCTCCTAGAGACCTATAGTCCCAGTCCTCCTAGAGTCCTATAGTCCCGTCCTCCTAGAGACCTATAGTCCCCGTCCTCCTAGAGACCTATAGTCCACGTCCTCCTAGAGTCCTATAGTCCACGTCCTCCTAGAGTCCTATAGTCCCGTCCTCCTAGAGTCCTATAGTCCCGTCCTCCTAGAGACCTATAGTCCCCGTCCTCCTAGAGACCTATAGTCCACGTCCTCCTAGAGACCTATAGTCCACGTCCTCCTAGAGTCCTATAGTCCCGTCCTCCTAGAGTCCTATAGTCCCGTCCTCCTAGAGACCTATAGTCCACGTCCTCCTAGAGACCTATAGTCCCGTCCTCCTAGAGACCTATAGTCCACGTCCTCCTAGAGTCCTATAGTCCCGTCCTCGTAGAGACCTATAGTCCACGTCCTCCTAGAGACCTATAGTCCACGTCCTCCTAGAGACCTATAGTCCCAGTCCTCGTAGAGACCTAGTCCCTAGTCCCAGTCCTCCTACAGACCTAGTCCCAGTCCTCATAGAGACCTAGTCCCTAGTCCCAGTCCTCCTACAGACCTAGTCCCAGTCCTCGTAGAGACCTAGTCCCTAGTCCTCCTACAGACCTAGTCCCAGTCCTCGTAGAGACCTAGTCCCTAGTCCTCCTACAGACCTAGTCCCAGTCCTCGTAGAGACCTAGTCCCCCTCCAGACACTGTATTTTTTAGCTGCACATCGCTGCAGGTGAGGCACGTTTTACACTGCAGGTTTTTTTGCAGATCCTGACACGAGTCACATCTACGACCGAGTATCTGGTTTTTAGCTGCGACGGATCACAAGTGCACACAAACCCACAACAGAGGGACGTGGACCAGGCAGTCCGGGTGGCTCAGGTCCAGCGTGTCTCTGAAGCCCGTATGAATAAAACATGCCATGCTCGTTACATAAAGGCAGAAATGTTCTGTCGTCTCCCACTGAAGCTACAGCAGGGCTGTGATTGAGAGTCAACGGCCCACAGACAGTTTGTATCTGTGTACGGAGGGTGAGGGGGGGGGATACTCCCAAGCATCATCCTCTTCCTCCTCATCCTCAGGCCCAAAAGCACAGCGGCAGGAGGAGGGAGATCACGGGGGCATCAGAAGCCGAGCTGCCCCTCTGTGCTGCTGCTGCTGCTCTGTCACGCAGTGTTGCATCGCAATGCTATTATTAAACCACACATGCGCGTGCGCAAACATAGACACACACACACACACACGCACACACACGCGCGCGCACACAGGTAGGCTGGTCGTGTCAACGTCTCAAGGTCAAAAAAACAGGTTGGTTGTCGGACCCGAAACGGGCCGGATGTGTGTGTGTGTGTGTGTGTGTGTGTGTGTGTGTGTGTGTGTGTGTGTGTGTGCGTGTGTGTGTGAGGAGACAAAAGAGCCGCGGCCGAATCCCGCAGTGTGTTTCCCCGCTCTGCCCTCACACTCTCCCGGCTACAGGGAGCTAGACAGGCCGGTCAAACATCTGGATGGGAGGAGCGCGGGGGGGGGGGGGAGAGGAGGGGGGGGGGGGGGCTGCAGGAATGAACGGTTAGATTCCGTTAGTAGGTATGGTGATGATGATGGTGGTGGTGGTGAGAAAACGAAGAGGAAGAGGAGGAGGAGGAAGGAGGAGGGGGCTTGTTCTTCGCCCCCCATTTTAAACATGTCTTACCCTCTGACAGCTCCAGCTCCAGCTCCGCGAGCCGGGCTCGGATCTCCAACGGGATCGGTGACGCCTCGCGGTCCGCCATTCGGCTCTCGTGCTCGTAGAAAACACACCTTCAACTGCTGCTGCTGCCTCCTCTTCCTCCTCCTCCTCTTCCTCCGCTGCTCCTCGGCGGCCCCTCCTCGGCGGAGAGACTACGAGGCGTCGAGGAGGAAGAACAAAGAGGATAAATCTGGGTCCGTTTTTTGGGCACGGCTCCTCGGATCGGTAAAGACTCCCGGTAGTTCAGCCGGTGGTGCTGGTAGTGGTGGTGGTAGTGGTGGTGATGATGATGATGGTGAGGCTCGCGCAGCCCCACACAGTCAGACCCGTTTGCAGCTTCTTTGCCGCTGGTGTCACGTGACTCTACGGAGGAAGGAGGAGGCGCTACCGGTCATCACCGACAGGGGGCGCCGCGAGCAACCACACCTACAGCACACAGTGACGGTGTAGTTTTACACCTGGACCACAAATCTGTGTTTAATTACGATCTTTAAATTATATATTCATCTTTTTTAATATTTTTTTGTTTTAGTAAATGTCCTGGAGGGAAATAATAATGAAGAAATTAAATTGAAAATTATATTTAAGTTAATTAAATAAAAGAATACATTTAAAATCTTTGTTTTAATCTTATTAAATTATTATTTGTATTTAGTAAACATCTGGGAGCGAAATCAAAATGAAAAAAATATTAAAATAAATTAAATCAAAATATAAAATGTGTCAACGTCGTTAAATTATTAAATAATTTTTTTGTTTAGTAGAGATCTGGGAGGGAAATTATAATGAAGAAATTATATTGAAAACAATATTTAAATAAAAAATATTTAAAAGCTGCAACATCACTTCTGTTTTAATCTCATTAAAGTATTTTTTTTTCATTCCGTAAAGATCTGGGGGGTAAAATTTAAATGAAAAAATTATATTAAAATCAATTAAATTAAAAATCAAAAGCAACAACATCAATTTTGTTTTTATATTATTAAATTAATTTTTTTTGTTTAGTAGAGATCTGGGAGGAAAATTATAATAAAAAAATAATATTCAAATGAATTAAATAAAAATTAAGTTTAAATATCAATTTAGTTTTACATTTATTTAGTTCATTTTTTTCATACACTTGATTCATATTCATTCAAACAATTATCTTTACATTATGGATTATTATTTCTTTCGTGGAAAGGTTACTTTGGTGTTTTTATTTTAGGAGCTTTAACCCTCGACACATGGTCTTCCTCAGCAGTCTTCCATTCATGACTTTATGTTTTTGATGTGCACAACTTAATCCTCTCTTATTGAGCTTAAACGCAGCGTAACGGTGCAAACATTAAAGCCTGCTCACAAAGAACATCTTTTTACAATCATATGTTTACTTACTTTACACAACAGCCTGCTGGATGGAGCCAGAAGAAATAGTGTCCACCATCAGTGACGTTTAAATGTGCTCGTTCTTTATTCCACAGAATAATGTGATGAGCATCAAAAGGTCAGGCAGCCTTTAATTAAGTCCAGTAGGATCTAACCGGCCTAATGTGGCAGCGACACACAAGTGAGCATCAATTTGTCCGCCTAACACAGAGGATGTAATTAGTGATACTCGTCACATTCATTAAGCCCGCAGCCCTCCACCAATCAAATCATCCTGGCTGTAAACAAGTGGAGCGACATCACGGAGCATTTGTTAGGATGACACTCGTCTGCCATCTGCTGGTCAGGAGACGGGTCCACAGTTTAGACACTCGGTGCTGTGACATCTACATTAAAACATTAAAAAGACCTTTTATAGGAACAAATAATCTGTGAAGAGAAGCTTTGATTAGTCAGACTTTTTGATTCAACACAAACTAGTTTTGTAACTTCAAAGGCACTTTAATATTTGTTCAATAATATGTACATCTGTACAGACAAAGTAACACGTGCCACAACCACGCCTGCTCTTTCTCCATCACAACTGTTTCACATTTAAAATTGTATTCTTTAAACAAAAGGACTCAAAGGACAATCGGACTCAAGTTTATGGACACCGAGTGTTCCCTCTGTAGGACGGCCTGTGTCGTGAACACGGGACGTTGAGACACTGAGGTTCAGCTGAAGCTTCAACACACTAAAGCAATACAAATAGGACATCAATTCTAAAATGAAATAAAAAAGTCATGCAGAGATAAAGAATATTCAAGTGATGCTCCCAGTACTCACTGGGTCCATTACAGACGTCTCTCCAGCGTCTGAACATGGGACAAACTGGGAGACTAGTACTAATGTTTAGAGAAGAAGCATCGTGTGTGTGTGTCCATGTAGACTCAAGAATAACACAGATGTATGGAACTAAAATAATAAAAGTGATGGAACATCCTGTACAGAGAAAGAAAACATCAAACACACACAAACAGCAGGAAGAGAAGAGCCGACAGCAAAACAAGATCTAAACCCGTCTCTCAGGAAACTGATCCTAACTACAAACTAATGAAACCAACAGAAACATTCACAGGCGTCTCTGAACACCGTCTCAACCGTCCAGAGTGGAGTGATGTCAGCACATTCATTCATTAATACATGTTCAGCTTATCCACGGATACGATCATCGTGGTGACAGAGCCGGTGCCGACGCCTGGCCCGGGAAGACGGGGGCAGCGGGCTCCGCCTCTGAAGGGGCGGGGTCAGCGGGCGTCAGCGGCTCATTGGACGACACCTTCTGGCAGATCTGGGCGTAGCTGGGCCTCTTGGACTCCTGGCCAATCAGAGCACAAGGTCAGAGGCTGTCACACCTCTTCACTCTCACACAGATCTGAGATCAAGCAACAAGTCTTTTTCATTTATCTTTTTTAAATGTGTTTTTGACCCGTAAAGGAACTCTGAGTGAACTGAAAAGTGTCGTATAAATGTGATTATTACTATTAAACTATTAGTTCTTCTATCTGGCTGATTATTACATTTCTGCATAAGAAGTATATCGTTACTACTTACAAATAATACAAAAACTCATTTCACTGCTGTTATTAGTGAAAGTAAGAAGTTAAATGACATCAGAGATATTTTGTATTAAAGCTAAGATTGGTAATATTTTGAAATACTTATGCTTAAATTCTCTTTACATCCCGACAGCCTGTTGAATTAAATGATTAGACGGGCTGCCTGCCCGTCTACCTGCACATATCCTGTCCGTACACTCATTGTTCTTAACAGCTGGGAGTTCTAACAGCAGCCATGTTTGTAGTTCATGATGATCATTTTGGGGGCGTGTCTCTGGAGGGAGGAGCCGTCAGTGTTTCTCTCTAGATGTAGAGACTTTTGTAGCTCGTGATGCTACTTTCATTGGAGAAGACACTGGGCTGATGTTTTTATTAAATCTAGCGTACTCTTGATAATTCCTCAACATTACCAACACTAGCTTTTGAGAGACGTCGATGTTTTGAGAGAGACGTCGATGTTTTGAGAGACGGAGTTTAAGCAAAAAGACAAAACAGAAGCGTTCCTCTGAAACTATGCCCTGAACTCTTTCCTTTGAGTCCTTTTTCACGACACTGAAACACACACTGAAGTAAAACACGGAGGTTCAAACAGAAACATTTGAGCACCATGAACAGGTCTTACTGTGACTACTTCCCGTGTCTGCTGAGCTGGTTTGGCCTCACTGGTCGTCTCTGCACGCTCCTTCACATTCCTGCACACAGATCACAGATCAGCTGGATGAAAGTCAGCGTAGGACATGAAATATCGTGCGGGGGAGACAACTGGAGAGTCTGCTGCAGTAGATACATCCTCACTTACTGCTCTGAGATGTGCTCTTGTGACGCTGGTGAACACACGCTGCTGCTTCTCACTGGAGTCTGTGATGAACAACAGCAAAGAGTCTGAGGTTTAAATATGAGGACAGAGCATCAGATGACCTGTGTGTGTGTGTGTGTGTGTGTCAGACAGAGACACACTTGGTCACCTTGACGTTGCCGTTAGCTGCAGGTAGCGGTGCCATGGCGGTGTTTGGTGGAGTCAGAGGAGGGAAGCTGGTGAGGCCGAGCTCGGGGGGAGGAGACGGCTCTCGCAACTGACTCTGTGAATTCTACACAAACACACACACACACACACACACACACAGTCAACACACAGTCAACACACAGCAAAGTCAGCTTTCCAAACACTCGTGATGCTCACTGGCTACTTACACGAGTGTTTCCATCAGAAGCGTCCCATGACCTCGGGTTGTCTCTCCTCCTCTGGCTGAAGGTTCCTCTCCTTCAGAGAGAGGCGGAGTTTAAAGCATCACTCATCACACTGAATCCTACACGAGGGATCCACGTGAGCAGCTCGTAAGAATGATCAGCTTTATGTAAGAGTGCTGCTTCTTCACTGTCATTACCAGTGAATCCACATCAGACCTGTTTGATCCGGTTCAAACTGACTCTGGTTCTGTTTGGATCAGTTGAGCCGCTGAGCCAACAACAGATTATTATTTCACAGGTGTGAAAGCAAACTACGTCCCACCACAGCGTTAGTTATCCTGATAGTGGGAGGTTGATGAGACCACATCATGAGCCTCGTCAGGAGGTACAACTCCATGACCTGTATTAGTTAGTCCAGTATCAGGACTGGACCGCCACGCTCCATAGATGATTGAACTTTCCTACACCATGGAAACAGCAGAGGAACTGTAAACACAGGTGGTGTTCCTCTGCCTTGATGTTTTCTTACCTTCCTCGATCAGAAGTGGAAGCCCTTCCCCCTCGGCTCTGACGGCGCGCGCTGCCCCGCGACCGCCCTCGACCCGGCTTCGTGGGAGAGGACGAGCGCTCCGCTGGCGTCTGCTCTGACGAGTCGTTCTGATTGGACTGCCAACGGTCTCTGGAGTTCGACCCCCTCGAGCCTCTCCTGGAGGAGATGGATCAGTGGATATTCACACCGGGATCACAAAAACACACGTCACTACGAGTATCGTGATGAAAACAGCGGTATGTACCTCGGCCGGTGAGGGTTGTACGGTCTGAAGTTGGAGAATCCGTTCATGAAGTCATTCATCAATGTTTGCTGTTGACAGAAACAACAAAGCGCTGCATCACTCTGCTGGTGACGGGATTATTCTCCCTCTGATGTCTTAATAAACCTCTCACCTGGGCACAGTCCTGGTATCCCGACGCAGCCGAAGCCCACCCCTCGCTGGTGGGGTCAAACAGCTGCTGGGGGGGGCAGGGCTGCTGGTAGGTTCCTGGGGTGATGTAGGAGCCGTAATGGCCGCTGCACTGGTCCAGCTGGGGGGGTCTGTAGCCGTTTTGTGGAGCAAAGGAAGGGACCGCCATGGTTTTGGCCTTTATCCTCACCATGATGGGCTTTCCCTGGAACTCCCGGAGGTCTTCTCTGAGGTACCTGTAGGCCTGAAGACGTGAGCAGAGACGGAGTGAATATACAACAGTTTGTAACTGAATGAAATATACAAACGGCCAACATCAAAAGCATCACATCAGTGTTTAAATAATGAGATCACATGTTTGTCATTCATACGGTTGATATTTAAATTCTTAAACCAACATTTGAACGCTGCGCAGCTTCTTTGTTGTGTGTATTCATTGTGTTTAAAGTTGTTATTTCTGCACAGTGTCAGATAAAGAAGAAGAAGAAGAAGAGTGTTACCTGCTGTGCGTCGGTTTCTGACTTGAAAGTGATGAACCAGTTATCGTTGCTCACAAACTCACAGCTCAGGAACTGTGGCAGGTTCTCCGCGTCAAAGAGAGACTCCACCTCCTGCAGCACAACGGAGACATCAAACACACCGGGCAGAGTGAAAAGGAGGAGAGGAGAGGCAGAGGGGAGGAGGGAGCAGAGCAGAGCTAGGAAAGGAGAGGAGGGGTTGTTGTGGGGTCCTTGCCTCCTGAGGTGTGGTGTTGGGGATCTCTCTCAGGATGACCACACAGCGGCTCTGATTGGCTCGGACCTTCTGTCCACATGGAGTCACCTGAACCGTCGGCAGAGCTGTCGACCAATGAGAGGAGAGGCTCAGCACAACGTACTTTAAAAACAAACTCCTCACAGTAGAGCATCGTAGATTACCAACATCTAGACATGAACACTGACATTTCAAGATGTCTGAGATGAGGTCCAGGTCCGTGCTGAGACTCTTGACCCGGTCCAGGCTGGCCAGCGTCGCGATGGGAACGTACTGGTCGTCGTCCATCTGGGAGTTGAGGTACAGGTCGTTACTGAGGTGCTCCCTGTGGAGAGATGAGAGGAGGTCCTGTAAGTTCAGTGATGAATGTATCGATGTATAATGTTAATATGTTTAACGGACATAAACAGAGACCAGGTGAGTGGTTACCTGGTCAGGCAGGACTCCAAAACCCTCCTCAGCTGCTCGATGCTCTCATCTGGAATCACAGGAAGTCATTATCTCATTATTACTTCATGGGTTCACTTTAAAGAGGTGAAACAGAAATACAGTTCATATGAACTACATTGGATTGATACCTGTGACAGGTGAGTCAGTGGGTTCTCCGTTGACTAGAGGAGCTTCAGCAGACAGCATCTGGTTCTCTAGTGTTCTGGGATCGACCTCGACCTCCGCCAGGCCCACGTTCTCCAGCTGGAACACCGGCTCGTATCCTAAAAATCAAATAAAAAATGGACCCCACAGCATCTTAGGAACAATTAGCATGCAGACCATAACATCCATTTTAACATTGAAGACTAGAGATGTTTGAAACGATTCCTCTCGTGTTCATGAACACAGACGGAGTAAAAGACTTTCAGTTGGATTACATTTGTCCTGGAACCTGGTGCCGTTTTGGAGAAAAAGTTATTTAATAGTGTTTTATCTATACAATTTAATTTCACTTTACCATAAAAGAAAAGTATGCCGTCAGTGATAGCTGTGAGAAAGAGAACAGAAGCAGACGTGTGTTTAACTCCAGCTCACCTTCCTGATTGGTCACAACGCTGGGGAACTGCAGCCATGGCTGCTGAGCCTGGAGGTAGGCGGGGCCAGCGACGTCCAGGTTGAAGCCGTGATTGGTCCATGCCTCAGCATCAGGGTTGAGGCTGGGGACCACAACGGGTACCTGAGAGAAGAAGACCCAATGTTCAGAATATTAATCCAACATGAAGCGTTCAGTCAGGTTTTATGAGAATAAGAAAAACATGAGCGACGGAAATATTTTTGAAAGAAACTGAATAATAAAGTTAAGATAAGGCTCTCATTGGATCAGAGTCAATGAGACAGAACTAAATATATAATGAAACTATTTAACCTCACTCAATGCAAAGTGAACAGTAAAGAGGAAGAAAACATCTTTTCACAGATTTACTCTCAGATATAAACCACAGCTTCACATCTTCATCCACCTGTTGAGTTTGATCTTCAGACAACGACCGCTGAGTTCACTTAACGTTGTAATATTAAGGCTGATCTCACATTATTACTGTTGAACAACGAGCCCTCGTTGTGTAACGTCTCTGTAAAGACGTTTAGAAGACATTAAACCCCAACAACACTTACAGGCTGAGAGCAGTCTGTGTGCCAGTCCCACACACAGCGTCCCTGAGGCATCACTGTGCTGAAGGGGTACGCTCCCAGCAGAGCCATCGACGGCTGCATCTCTGAGACCTGATCCGGGATCTGCTCCACGTCGGCGCTCTCGTCAGACGCGCCCTGGGCCCAGACCCCGCAGGTCTCATCCAGACCCAGCTGGATCCAGGTCTGGGGGTACATGCGGCAGACGGAGGAGTCCGCGTCATCTCCCAGCAGCTCGGACACCATCTCCCTCATCCCTCCCTCTCTCTCCCCCTCCTCGGCGGTCGCCGTCGGCTCGTGACCCAGGAAGTGGATCTCGTGCGACGGAGTCGAGGCGTAAACGTCAATCTGAGACGGGTCCACGGAGATCACGGCACGGTCCGAGTCCTGGTCCTCCGCACAGCTGAAGTCACTAAGAATCACGAAGGAGTCGTCACAGGTGTCGGTGTCCTCCTCGTCGCCTTGGGCCAAAGTCTCAGGAGCTGAATGATCGGGAGTTTCTGGAGGAATACTGCTGCTCAGTGCAGACGTCTCCTCCTGTAACACGCGTGTCTTTATCCCATTAACTCCATCTGATGAGTCTGTAGTTTGAGGTAAACAGGCAGCGGTGTCACGCTGCAGGTCCACTTCAGGCTGCACACACTCAGAGGAAACACTGGAGGTGAATGATTCTGGGGAGCTCTGACAGTCACGCTGCTCTGACATCAGGGAACAGTTTGGGTCTGTTTCAGGTGAAACATCTGGAACGTCATCTCTCTCTACATGTCTGCTGTTCTGACAGATTTCTGCTTTTGCTTCGTCTCTGCTCATGAGGACATCCTGAAGAGGCTCGTCTGAGACCACAGAAGCTTCACTTTTCACATCAGAGCTGTCGAACTGTTCACCACTGAGCTCAGGGTCAGCGAATGGAGCCTCCACATCTTGACTGGGAGGCTTCATGCCGCTCAGTTCAAACGCTGGATTGTTTGAATTGACATCTAATTGGTCGGATGTGATGGAGTCACACTGGTGAGATGTGTTTTTGAGGTCCGAGAGAGGGTGCAGACGTGTGTGGCAGGAAAAGGCAGTGAGTTCAACGGGCAGTGAAGACATGACTGAGACGGTGGACATCGAGGACACCGAGGTGAGAGTCGTCTCTGCTGTTCCGTTGTATCCAATGTCGGCCTCCTCCTCACTGTGGACTCTGCTGGCGCTCACAGGGATGGCCACGCCCTGCATGGAGGGTTTGTTCACCTCGCTCTGTCCTCCGGACAGAAGAAGAACAAACTCCCCTCTGTGCAGCGGGTCGAGGTGGAGCTCAGGCTTTGAAGGACTCGGACTGGAAGTCTCCAGTTCAGGAGTTTCAGCTGCCGGTGTTGAACTTTGGATGTGTTGCTCTGTTAGCAGATGATCGTCCAGAGGATTGAAGTCAGAATCCAACTCTTCCTCCTGGAAACCAACCAGTGTTTCCTCTGCTGCCCTGCGGTCCACTAAGTATACACTCTCTCCCACTAAACACACACCTCTCCCCGTCTCACCCCACACAAGTTCATCGTCCTCCTCCACACATGCACTTTGATCTGTGTGCGACGTCATCAACATGTAATCCTTGGACTCATCCTCGTCCTCTGCAGCCGTCTGTTCATTCAAACCTTCAGGCTGAGTGCCGTCTGGAGCCGACGCCGGAGGTTCCTCGCTGGTGATTTGACTGCTGGACGGGGTCAGCGGGTCACAAGTAGAGTCTACAGGCTGAGGTGGGGGGGTCTCCTCTGATGAGAGGGAACTGTCCGAGTGTGTCTGTGACGGGACGGTGGACGACTGTGCTGCAGCTGGTTCCTCGTCGTGTGACTGGCCGGCCCTTTTAGATTCTGTGACGTACATCTGGTCCTGGACTGTGGATGCCTCCATGTGTGATTGGCTGGAGACCGGAGACTCCACTATACAGGGCAGAGCAGCTGTTCCTACTTCAGCTGTGTGCAGCGAGTGTGTCGCTCCAGCTGTTTGAGACTGGTGGTCGTGTTCAAGGTCGTCGGCGTCGATGGAACATATGCTGTAGAAGCTCCGGGTCCTGGTCTCGAAACCTTGACACAGCGCCGTTGTGCCGACACTGACCTCCTCACCTTCCTCACCTTCCTCCTCCTCCTCCTCGTGCTCAGCGTTGGGGGAACCCCGCTGCGGCTGGTCATCAGACGCCTCGCCCTCTGTTACGTCGCCCTGGCCGTTAGCAGAGCGAGAGGGTAACCTGGCGGGAGCTGACAAACATTTTGACGGTTTGTGCTTCTGCCCGTCTGGGAGCTGATTGAACCACAGAGCCCTGAGGGTGGCATTCTCCAAAATCTTCTGTTTGGCTGGACTCCGCGTGGGCACCTCCATATAGGGTGCCGGTCCACAGCTGGGCCTAGCAGCATGTGTCTCTGTGTCCGTGTTTGAATGCATGTTTGTGCCGGTTGTGTTAATAATAGCCTCGTTCTCCTGGTGAGAGCCGGCCGGTTTAAGACCCCTCTCGCTCCGCGTGGTGCCGTCCCTGCCGACCTCGGCCGAATCCGTCCCCAGTTCTGGATGTCCCTCCTCGTCTTCCCTCATCTTCCTCTGAGCCGGTCCGTCTGCCACACATGTGTCCTCTTCGTCCAAGCACACATGCTGAGCCACAGCCCCAGCGTGCTGCCTGACCCGGTCTGTCACCTCACTCAGCCCATCGTGCAGCGGGGGCTGTAACA
Source organism: Leptoclinus maculatus (assembly GCA_032191485.1). Classification (NCBI taxonomy): domain Eukaryota; kingdom Metazoa; phylum Chordata; class Actinopteri; order Perciformes; family Stichaeidae; genus Leptoclinus; species Leptoclinus maculatus. The sequence continues at coordinate 756,465 of JAVDOI010000013.1, read as the reverse complement.
GACCGCTCCTCTCACTCGAAGGGCCGGGGTTGAGCTCCTTACTAAAGCAGCACCCCATCTTCTCCGGCCTGAAGTGGGAATAAAGCACAAGACTGCTATGTCCACGCACACTAAGAGGCTACACAACACGAGACAGAATCATGAGCAGCTCCTCACGACCGCTCAGCCACTGGCAGAAAGAGAAAAGACCCTCTGCTCCCCCGCTTCGCCTCTTTCCCCTTCCCTCCCACTTTTCCCCTCCCCTGCCCAGAATAGCAAATGTGAAGGCGCTCACATGTCCCTGCCACTCAACAGAGGGCCGCACACTACTTTATGTGTGTGTGTGTGTGTGTGTGTGAGAGAATGTATGGGAGCCCTAGTTAGGCTACAGTTTGAGAGGGGTCACCACCAATCACAGAGCAGTAATGCAGCAGTGTCCGCTCCTCCCTCTCCCTCCCTGAAACTCCCCCTTGTCCCTTCCTCCCGTCCTTTCATTCTCGTATCCTTCCCTCCCACTGACACCTTTCCCTTTGATTTACATCAGTTCTGCTTCAGCGTCCCTGCCTCCTCCCTTCCTCCCTCCCTCCCAAGGCCATTCAGGCCCCAACAATTAATCAGGTTTTCCTGTAGTTGTCCCGGTCAATTGTATAGTTTAAAATAATTTATTTATTATTCAACAATTACTTTTTAATGCTGTTATTTCTTTCTACTTTATACACACATCTATTGTATGTCTGTCTGTCCTGAAAAAGGTTAAAAAGGTTAAAAAGGAGTCAGAGGATACGATTGTAATTTTGGATTCTGTAATAATATATGTATATATTGGTCAATATAATAAACATTTTGGTTTTCAGATAGTGATGTTGATTGTAAACAAGCTCGTGTGTCTAGAGAGCGAGCAGTGAGAAGACCAGAGCAGCTGATTCATGTTTCAGTACCTGGATGAAGTAGTAGTAAGCAGGACCCAGCGCTCCGAGCGGTGACGGCTCCTGTAGATCAGCTGGACACAGAGGATTGTGGTGTGACGTCATGTGGTCAACACAGAAACTGTTGCTGTAAAGTGAAGAGTCATAACATTATGTGTGTTTGTGGCCACTAAGGACTACTTCTGATGAAAGAAATCACAAATTACCAGAGCAAAGTATGGCTTCAAATGTTCTACCAACTACTGAACAATGTAGAATCAAATAATGAGTACAGAAGCTACAACATTCAAAGCAAACTGTTCATGTTGGTCCAACTTTAAGTGATATTTTTTTAAACTTGTAACGGGGAGATTTAGGGTAATAAGTAATATATCAAAACACTAATCAGTTAGTTTTCTGTTAATCGATGAACACACTCACTGAATAGCTTCAATAATACGTCCGTTCTTCTTAGAACTGGTACAGAACAAGTGTGGTGAACAGAGTCAAAACCTATTAGTTACATTTAGTTCTTCGTTTAGTCAATCGATAATCGTTTACATTGTCTACAAACATTTAAGGCCTTGGGTTCTAGAAATTATTATAAAAATGATCTGCAGGTTAATTGACCATGACTACACAGACTGTGTGAACAATCTACTCATCTCCATTACATGTATTATATGTATTATAAATATTACATGCATTATATGTATTATATGTACATCCAACAGCACATCTGGAACACAGAGAGACGTCACAAAACCTGCCTACTGATATATCTAGACTGGTACATTAAAGTAGACGGTACGGCAACAGTTAGACCAGTTTTAAATATGTTCAGGTTAACATGCATCATCCTGACAGAAGCTGATATTAACCTTATGAGACGCTATCATTTGTTTCACATGACACTCAAACCTAACTGACACTAACTATTAAAGGGTGAAATGTTCCTTTAACACAGTTCGTGTGACAGGTTGTGTTTCATTCTAGGTTCACTTTGTTATCATTTGCTTCATTTTAAAAGGCTGACATGAACCTTTATGAGATCATTCATTCACATCAGGTTTAGCTGACAGGTTAAGAGAAAGGACCGTCAAATAGAAAATGTGTGAGTAATTAACGCTAACTAACTTCTCAGTACTTTACCATCTTAACTGTTCAAAACATGTATCTTCACAAGGAAACGTAATCAGCAGCTCAACCCAGTATATCCATGAATACGTTTTATACGTTTAGATTAATTTAACCTTTTAATCAGGATTCTGAGATGTTTTTACTTCACTTCAGATTACTATCAAATTGGATTAATGCTAATTAGTTATTAATTGAGTGACAATACTTAAATAGTTTATGTGGAAGGGTATAGGGGATAAAGCGTTAATTTATCATATTTGTTTGTTCCGTTAAACTGATATTAACGGCTAAATGTAACGTTAGATCTGGCTAACTGACGCGCTAACGTTCTATAACAGTTAAGCTAACGTTAGGTTGACTTACTATTATTATAAAGTCCTCCCATTCAAAGAGGCTTATTATTTTAAATTTAAAATAGTTTCACAGTAAAAACGTTGGTGTAGCTAGCTACATATATTAAGAGTTTTTAACGTCTTCTCTTCCGGAATTTAAAAGGTAATTTCAGGCGCAGAGGCAGCTAACGGACGTCTCCAACGATGCTAACCGCTAGCTAGCTACCGTTAGCTTCAGCTGGCCAACGTCCACAAATAGAACGTTACAACGAGGCTAACGGTTAGCTAAATGCTAATGTTATGCTAACATAGCTAAACTTCATGTTGGAGCTGTTTTCATTGAGCGTGATGCAGTAAACTCACCTGTCACCGGTTACCTGTCTTCCTCCTCTTCCTCCTCCAGCTGCTGCTGCGTTGTAAGTCACGCTTGATTTCTGGCTTTCTTGCGGTGCGTTTGCGGTACTTCTCTTCGCGCATGCGCACTAATCTGTTATTGTTGATTTCCTGACCACACGAGCACCCTCATGAACAATTAATCAGACAAACTGCACTTTACACTTGCTACGGAAACAGTGCGTTTGTCAATGATTAGAGCAACATAGATTTTGTTAAAAAGATCCCATATTAAATATTGACTTATTTTATTTATTCAGGTAATTGTTCAGTATACTTTTCCGATAAATACTGTATTCAGCTCACAAAATGCCCACCATGTGTTCATTTTTAATAATACAAACTCACAAAGTCACATGAACAGTTTATTAAAATAAATAAATAAATGAACATTCTTTACTTTCCAAGTCTCCGAATTCAACCGTCTCCCGTTAAAACACATGAAGGGTTCCGACTCCGAGTGCTTTTATCTCTCGCGTAAAGCAGACGATCAGTGACGAAGAGATTGATGCAGTGAGGTGCCCGCGCAGGAATCCCCCAGCATGCATCAGGAGTACAGGCTCCAGTAGATGGTGTTGAAGAGCAGGTAGGACAGAGGGAAGGCCAGCCGGGAGTACGAGTCGATCATGTAGCTGTTGCTGACGAACAGGTCCACGTTCTCGCGCACGGACCGCTGCCGGCGGAGGCGGGTCCCCTCCGGGGGCCGGACGTCCGGGGCCCCGGTCCTGTCCCCGGGGTCGGAGGTCAGGGTGGGCGTCGCGCGGGAGAACGGAGTCAGCTCCACGTCGTTATCGTGGAAACAGCCGTCGAAGGCCATCGCCTGGCTGGCGTTGAAGGTGGACGGGATCTGGAACATGAAGACGGCAAAAATATATCGTATATCGAGTATATCGAGTATCGTTTACGTTTGGTTTAATAAAACATTTTAACTTCATGTAACTTTACACATCCTCGAGACTCTCGAGGAAATGTGAGGTTTTGATTGTGTTTAACGCTGAGTAATCAATATCTTTTAAGGTCTGATCAACAGTCCAAACATCACAATTATTCAGTTTACTGTCATTTAACATGAAAAAAAGAAGCAAATCTTTACATTTGACAAGATGAAACTATGAAATATATAGAAAAACACAATGCATCACATTTTAAAAGTTCTCTTATCTTCTCTTATAAGTTCAAGAATAAAAGTAATAAATATAAAGTACTCAAGTAGTAATACTTACACCAGTGTGAAATAGAATAACAACAAAGGTTCAACGAAACATTTTGTAAAATAAAATAGAAAAGTAACATTGCGATTGATTTTTAAAGGTAATATTAAATGTTTTTATATTTATTATAAATGTAGTGAAGTTGAAAAATGAAGTGTCATGAAGTAGAGATACCTCCACATTGTACTGCAGTGCACTATATGTAGTAAATGTACTTATTAACAATACTCTCTTAAACCTCTTGCAGGTTGTAATGTCCCCGTGTGTCCACTAGAGGGAGACATTGAGTGAAACACGTCCCTCAGTGATAACCTGCTGCTGACCTTCCCCCTCTTCATCTTCCTCATCTCCTCCAGAGTGGTGCAGTAGTTCACCGCCGCGTACTCGATCACAGACAGGAAGACAAACAGGAAGCTGGTCCACAGGTAGATGTCCACCGCCTTCACGTAGGACACCTGGAACCACATCCAGTTAAAGTCAACGCACAAAAAGTGTATAATAAAGAGCTTAATGCTCCACTTTGGGACACTGAGACAAATATCTGTATTTATTTCCTAACATGAAGGTATTAATACGGGTTCAAAGCCTTATTTTGGATATAAACAAATTTGTAGTTTTCAAAAATCAAGGTCCAAAGTTATCCCACTAAGACAATAAAAAAACAAAGAGACAATTCTGTAGAATACATACATTGCTGACAGACAAACAAACAAACTGCACCTGAAGGCCACACAAACACAGCAGCTACCTGAGGCATGGAGGAGGAGACTCCGGTGATGATGGTGGACATGGTGAGCACTGTGGTCATACCTGAGAGGGGGGGGGGGGGACACATATCAAATATATTTATATATATATATTTGAATAACTGCAGAATAAGAATCATTGTATTTGTTGTCCCTTTTGGAACAAATTGTGCTGAGAAGTACTCGTACTTTAACTAAATATCTTTATGTTTGATACAAAAGAACAGTTAGGTCTGCTCTGAGAAACAACAAAGACAAAGGACAAAGAACTAAATGTTGAATATATACATATATATATATATATATATATATATGTATATATTACCCAGAGAGACGCGTGCTGGGACGGCCCTCCGGTCGATCCAGAAGGAGACCCAGGACAGGACCACCATCAGCATGGTGGGGAAGTACGTCTGCAGCATGAAGAAGAAGACGTGCCTCTGTAGGATGAAGTTAATGAACAGACGGTTGTACCAACCTGAGGGAGAGAGAGACGGGGGAGAGAGAGAGAGAGAGAGGGGAGAGAGAGAGAGAGAGACGGGGGAGAGAGAGAGAGAGAGGGGAGAGAGAGAGATGAGGAGAGGGAGAGACAGAGAGGGGAGAGAGGGAAAGAGAGGGGAGGGATGGGGAGAGAGGGAGAGAAAGAAAGACGGGGGAGAGAGGGAGAGAGACGGGGAGACGGAGAGAGAGACAGAGAGAGGGAGAGAGAGAGGGAGCAAGAGAGGGAGAGGGAGAGAGACAAGGGAGAGGGAGAGAGACGGGGGAGAGAGGGAGAAAGACGGGGGAGAGAGGGAAAGAGGGAGAGAGAGACGGGAGAGAGAGAGAGGGAGAAAGACAGGGGAGAGAGGGAGAGAAAGAGAGAGAGGGAGAAAGACAGGGGAGAGAGGGAGAGAGAGACGGGGGAGAGAGAGAGACGGGGGAGAGAGAGAGACGGGGGAGAGAGGGAGGGGAGAGAGACGGGGGAGACACCAATGGTGAACATTTCATTATAAAACAGCCTCTTCTGGGTTCAGGCTTTCCACCAGATGTTGAAGCTGCTGCAGGGATTTGATCCAAAAAACATTTTTCATGCATCACTCAGACACACACACACACAGACTCTAACACACACACACACACACACACACTCACACACACACTAACACACACACTAACACACACACACACACCCGTGCTGCTGTAGAAGGCCAGGCCACTGGAGGCGTGAAAATGCTCAATGAAGAACTGAGACAGGACGATCTCGTCCGTCCTCAGAGAGTCGTTCCCGTTCTTCCAGTAAAGCATCAGGTCGTTCTCATTGTACGCATCTGTGGGGGGAGATAGGGGGGGGGGGGTGTTCAGTGTCATGGTAGAAAAGTGGAAAGAGGAGAATTTATTGGCCGTCGTCTGAGTTCATCCTGCTGTTTATTAATTTTTCAGACGTGGAATATATTCAGATTAAAAGTATCAATACTACAGTGTAGAAATAGTATTAAAGTGAAAGTACTCACTCAGAACAGTCTATTTCAGAATAATATATATATACATATACAGTATATATATAATTGGTAAAGTATAAGTATATAGTAGCAGTAAACGGGAATACTCAAGTAAAGTACAAGTACCTCAAAATTAAACTTTCCACCATTACTTTTTTTTGTTGTAAGTGTAATGTGTGTGTGTGTGTGTGTGTGTGTGTGTGTGTGTGTGTGTTTGTGTGTGTGTAGGTGTGTGTGCGTGCGTGTCTGTGTCTGTGTAGGTGTGTAGGTGTGTGTGCGTGCGTGTCTGTGTGTGTGTAGGTGTGTGTGCGTGCGTGTCTGTGTGTGTGTAGGTGTGTGTGCCTGTGTGTGTGTGTAGGTGTGTGTGCGTGCCTGTGTGTGTGTGTGTAGGTGTGTGTGCGTGCATGTCTGTGTGCGTGTCTGTGTGTGTGTGTAGGTGTGTGTGCGTGCCTGTGTGTGTGTGTGTGTAGGTGTGTAGGTGTGTGTGCGTGCGTGTCTGTGTGCGTGTCTGTGTGCGTGCCTGTGTGTGTGTGTAGGTGTGTAGGTGTGTGTGCGTGCATATCTGTGTGTGTGTGTAGGTGTGTGTGCGTGCCTGTGTGTGTGTGTAGGTGTGTAGGTGTGTGTGCGTGCGTGTCTGTCTGTGTGTGTGTGTGTGTCTCACAGCTCTCCAGCTCCAGAGAGCAGTTCTGTGTGTCCAGAGGGAAGCTGCTGAAGTCCATCGAGCAGAGCGACGTCACCGTCACCCTGAAAACACACAAACAACACAACACTTTAAATACACACTTCCTGCTGTCGCCAAGAAAACCTGAGCTTCACCTTCAATCTCTCAAAGTTTTTGGTCTCACAAACTTAAAATTAAAATACCAATACTAGTTGTGTTAGAGGGCAGAAAGAGATGAACAAAGTGTTTCAGAGGTTTATGGTTTAGATTAGAGGCATTAAGAGAAGTAAATGGTTTACTTCAATGACATACGTATATATGGAAGTAGGATCATGTGTTATCAGCTTCTTTTGTAGCCCGCTAGCTGCACGGCTCGATGGATGATCTGTCATGTGACTTAGTCCAGATATTCATGTTCCCCAGAGGATGAATCCTGCTGACTTTGGTGAGCCTCAGATTTTTTTCTCTAGCTTCCCCAGCAGATCAAAGTATTGTCTTATCCAGGTAAATATTTCAACCAGGCGGCAAGTGAAGCCAAAGCTTCATGTGTTAAAGCTGCATTCTCTCTAGTGTCCACCAGGGGGCGACTCCTCTGGTTCTATAGAAGTCTATGAGAAAATGACTCTACTTCTCTCTTGATTTATTACCTCAGTAAACATTGTAAACATGAGTTTATGGTCTCAATCTCTAGTTTCAAGTCTTCTTCAATACAGCATGATGTTCATTTAGTACATTATGGTCCATTTAGAGTCAAACAGACCATAAAGCAGGGGATGCTTTAGGGCGGGGCTACACGGTGATTGACAGGTCTCTACCAGAGACGTATCCGGCGTCTCTACGTCACTCCTCCTCAGTCCAGATATGACCTCAGAAGCATCTTCAAGTCTGCTTGTTTAATTTAAACCTCCATTTTTTCCCCTACCTGACGCTGTACAGAATGTTTCCGTCGGGGTAGACCCGCAGCATGATGTTCTCCATGGTGGTGTCGTGGATGAAGGAGCGCTTGGAGTGGACGAAGAAGACGTCGGGAACCCAGATCTTCTTCACCAGCCGCGAGTCGAACGTCCTGCTCCGATTGGTTCGGGACGGAAACGCCAGCCGCTCGTCTTTCCAGTAGTGACGCAGGTAGAGAGTCATGGTGAAGTCCTGCAGGAGGAGATAACGGGTTTGGTTTGATCTGGTTTATGAGTCATTTAGGGAGAGAGATATTCCTTTAACACAAAGATGTGAATAGTTCAAGGAGTTATCTTTACTTCTCTGATTGTGTCATTTAAAGGATTTTTAGAGAAGTGAAAGCATCCAGAATAATAAGAAAAGAGTATATATAATAGGATTCGTCTTGTGTTCTGTGACTCACACCAGAGAGTCTTTCACATATCATTTATTTGTATCTTCATCATTACTGATATGACATCTTCTTCTGCTGTTTCGTGTTATTTTTCTTTCCTTTTCGGTTTGTTTTGCATAGTTTGTTCTAATGTTTTATAGCCTTTTAAAGCGTGGATTTGTATGAAATCGGCAACAAAACTACTAGTTAGGTTTAATAAAAGATGGTGAAATACTTAGTTAGGTTTAATAAAGATGGTGAAATACTTAGTTAGGTTTAATAAAGATGGTGAAATACTTAGTTAGGTTTAATAAAGATGGTGAAATACTTAGTTAGGTTTAATAAAGATGGTGAAATACTTAGTTAGGGTTAATAGAGTTGTGAGTGAGAACGTGTTGTCTCTGCCACGTTCACCAGTGGAAAGTAAATGTCTGAAGTCCCTCTTGAACAGGTAAGTTCACCAGTCATCAAACTGAAAATGAAGTTGTTTAAAATCCTCACCATGTTGACTTCTGAGATGCTGTCGATGCTCTCCACCTGCACATCGATGCCCACAGGGATGGCAGCACCTGAAACCACAAAATCATTAAAGTCAGTGAGTCAGAACTCATAAATCAATGCGGAGGAATGCCGCCGCACTTCAGAACAGCCTCACATCACCTGAGGCGTTCCACAATCACCTCCACACTGGGTGTAATTAAGGTCATCAATCTCCAGATTACTACAGTCCACTGTCCTAATACATTTCATATTATATTAAGTAAAGAATTATAGGTGATAATGTTGGAAGAATGCATAAAGGTTAAAGATAGTGACGTGTTTTTACTCTGCAGCATCAGAAAACCTGCACAGTAGGAGTTTTTTGTTGCTTCAGAGGCTTTTCTCAATGTTACTTATATGGAATAAATGACAGCATGTCAACCGTCTTTCAGCAGCTTCTATCACGTGTATTTCTTCAATCTCATCATCTGTATTGTCCCCATAAAACCTCTTTCTGGTCAACAACATCCTTCGTCTTCGCCGCAGCTCGTCAACATCTACCCCCTCACCCTCCCCCGCCCTCCATCCGCCTAATTAGCAGATTAAGCTTGTTTAACCGCTAAACCTGAACAACCTGATTTGTGCACACAAACAGAGCAGAAATAGCTACACAGCACACGACCCCCCCCCCCCCAAAAAATAAAAATCTAAACAAGCTTCAATCCCGGCTCCGTTTGGCTGCTCTGCCTCCACAAAGCAATCATGACAAAGTTTGTGAAGGTGGTTTAAAGGGACGTCTGTCCACCCTGAAACCAGCTGTGACGCTGCTCTTTTTTTCCTCACCAAAAAAATCGGCTAATTTTTAGGATTTATCCACCGCTGCGGCCTGCAGCTCATTCGTGACTCGACCACAAAGCATCAGCAATGATTCACTGTCGTCTTAATCTAATGTGACATCTCTATCTGCAGCACGTTCTTTCAGGACAAATTTAAAAGTTTCACAATGAGGGGAATGCACAAGAAGAATGAGCCGTCGTGAATGTTGGCTAACATAATAAATCACTTCTGACAACGGTGAACTTTCACCACCCTCACTGAGCTCGTTTAGGTGATTTGCAGGTCAAATGGGAGTGCTTTTAGACATTTAGGTTGCATTATACTTGTTGTTGCAACAGTATTTTCAATGTGCAGCGGGTCCTGACTGCACATTGAAGTTATTTTAATGCTGTGGACAAAACTGTTCTATGTAATCTAGACATCTAAAGACTGTTAAGCAAACTTAATTTATAAAGCACTTTTCAAAATTTTAGAGGAAGAAATAAAATAGAAATGAGGGAGAATAAAGAGTATAAAGAGAAAATAAAGAGTTTTGTCATATTAAGTTGTAGAAAACCACAGACTGTATATAAGAAGAGGACGTAGTCGTCGTGACGTCACCCATTGGTTTGTGGACTGATGTTTTGAAGCTTTCAGACCAGCATTTAAGCCACCGCCATTTAGTTTTTTTGCTACCAGTGAACAGAAGGCACCATATTTGGACTGAGGAGTGACATGGAGACGCAGAGACAAGGTAGCCCCGCCCTAAAGCATCCCCTGCTTTATGGTCTGTTTGACTCTAAATGGACCATAACGTACTAAATGAACATCATGCTGTATTGAAGAAGACTTGAAACTAGAGATTGAGACCATAAACTCATGTTTACAATGTTTACTGAGGTAATAAATCAAGAGAGAAGTAGAGTCATTTTCTCATAGACTTCTATACAACCAGAGGAGTCGCCCCCTGGTGGACACTAGAGAGAATGCAGCTTTAACACATGAAGCTTTGACTTCACTTTAAAGAACCAGAGGTTGCCGCCTGTTGAAAACATCCATTCTTTTATTAATTCTAATTGTATTAGGCTACATAGAGTTGTTGCACTTTAAGATATTTTTTTGAAAAATATTTTTTAACCTACATTTTTGGTTTTCTGTCGTCGTGTCCCTGAATGTTAGTTCTGGTACCTCACTGGTTTAATGTGTTGTCATTTTATTAAATTGGACTCAAAGATCAAGAAAATGAAAAAGCCTTTTGACCTGCAAATTGCTAAAACGATGTCTGCTGGTTGAGTATACACAAACAAACACTGGTTGGGTCTGTGACCTCCGTCTGGACGTGGTTTACCGGCTTACATTCCTGTTTTCACCCTCAAGGCCAACAAGGCAAAAAAAAAAGTACTCGAAAGTGTCTGTGTGCCTTTTCGTGGATGTAAAGTGTGTTAATTCCACTTTAATGTTAGCAGGCCGGCAGCTCAATAAACACTTTATTTAATGAAGTTCATCTGACAGCCAGGACCATAAAGCTCCGGCTGCAGCGCAGCTTTGTCCCGACATGACACACATAAAGAAACGAAAAAACACCAGCGGTGCAGACTCAACATTTAGCGTAACCCCGACAACGAGGGCTCTTTGGTGGGAAAAATCCTGAAGCAGAAGGTCACCCTCTCTCTCTCTCACTCTCTCTCTCTCACTCTCTTTCCCTCTCTCTCTCTCTCTCTCTCTCCCTCTCTCTCCCTCTCACTCTCTCTCTCTCTCTCTCCCTCTCACCCTCTCTCTCTCTCTCTCTCCCTCTCACTCTCTCTCTCTCTCTCTCTCCCTCTCTCTCCCTCTTTACTGCTTTCCTTTCCTCATGTCACACCCAGTTTATAGAGCGGCGCGTGCATAAGGAGGTCCGGTTCAGCTTTCTAGATTCATATGATGCAACATCAACACTAAGCTCAAAAACACCTTTTTAACACCTTTATGTCTTGATTTACAAATATATGTGTGACCTTCTGCTTCCTGGGCACCTTCATCACACAGGACCCTGAACATCAGCTACCTGACCAAGAAGTGTGTTAAAGCTGCATTCTCTCTAGTGTCCACCAGGGGGCGACTCCTCTGGTTGTATAGAAGTCTATGAGAAAATGACTCTACTTCTCTCTTGATTTATTACCTCAGTAAACATTGTAAACATGAGTTTATGGTCTCAATCTCTAGTTTCAAGTCTTCTTCAATACAGCATGATGTTCATTTAGTAAATTATGGTCCATTTAGAGTCAAACAGACCATAAAGCAGGGGATGCTTTAGGGGCGGGGCTACACAGTGATTGACAGGTTGCTACCACGGCGTTGTCCGGTCTGAGAGTTGTTTGTGTTTTCACCTTTAACCATTTCACAAAGTGTTTTCACTTCATAAAAAGTTAATTGCAACATTTTGGTTGACTGGTTGCAAAACAAACAAGACGTAGATGACCAAAAACCAAAATGGCTAAGGCTAAAAACAAAAAACAAATCTCTTCAGCTCACGTTAACCACAGACCTTATTTCAGACATCTAACTAAAAACACATACAAAAAGGGAAAATGCCACAAAGTTGTTTAACGTATTTTAAAAAACATTCAGAGCTGGAACCCCACAAGCCACCAGGCCAACTCCCCCTCCCCCAAACCCCGCTCTACTCCTACGCCGCCATCACCAAGACCATCCTCACCTCCTCCATCACTGCAGGACCGACCAGGGCGGACTGCAGTGAACCAATCTCTCTGCTGAGAAGGTGATTGGCTGCAATCTGCCGTCCCTCCAGAACCCTGCGAGGCGGGCAGGAAGGATTTGTGGCCGACCCCTCCCACCCGGTTAACCAACTGTTTAAATCACTCCCAACCGGCAGGAGGCTGCGGTCTGTCAGGACAAAACCTCACACCACAAGAACAGTTTCTTCCTGACTGCAGCCGGTCTCATCAACAAGGCCCAAGATCCCCACTGAACCAGACTCCCATCCCGCCCCCCATACACCTACATGTTGCATGAACATAAAGTCTCCAAATGTAACTCAACGAGTTGCATAAACTCACATTTTTGGAAATCTTTTGTTGTTATTTTCTTGCACATTGCAGATATTCCTGTGGTGAGTGGTTGAGACACAACCGTCACTGAGGACCAGATCTAAAGTCTATGAACGAGGGCAGTAATTCAGATCCAGCACCAAAGACACATAAATACATTTCCCACTTTCTGGTCTAAATGGATACTACGGAAAATATATCCTGTTTCAACACTGTGGTGGTGAACCCTGGTCAACTCTGGGCATGCATCTTTTTCTAATTAGCTGATGTAAACAAGTTGATGAGAAAGAGGCTCTACTGCAGTGCAGTGTTCGAATTCCACCGTGGCTTTTGAGGGGAACACAGTGTTTGGGGGGTGAGAGGTGGGAGGATGCTATACACATGAAGGCACATACATGCACAAATATACTATCAATACATTTAAATGTATACTGAAAAAACAGAACAGTTATCGCAACGTTTGTTTTATTCGCTCGTCCTGGTCCTCACCTACAAAACAACTACAAAGGGACAAAAAGCGACGACTTAAAGACACAAAACGACAAAAAAAGACAAGAACCCACAATATGACGTCAAAGAGACGAAAAACAACAACAAAACAGGCTAAACAACTATAAAGTCTGTGTGTTTTGCTCCTCTGTTGGAGAGGAAGTTTTTTCTTATCTGTGTTCAGGGGCCCATTGTCTCAGAATACTCCCATGGCTGCACCGTAAAACATTCAGAAGTAACGTTGCACTGATGGATGTCCACAACAAGAAGAGACAGCATTGTGTCTATTGGACACAAATTGTCACAAACTGTTAAGCATGAATTAACATGCGACAAGTTATTTATATCGGGAACTGAAATATACAGGAAAATATGAATATACACAGAAAAAGTGTATCTGCACAGGGAGCCTAAGGCGTTCTGGAGAGAATAAAGAACAATCTTTATCTCTGAGTTTGAGAAGGAAAGAAAAGCATGTGGTCAAACCAGGAAAGTGGAGTAAAAGTAGGTCGTAGTTCTTCCTGTTCAGCCTGTTTCACTAACTAATCATTTGACAGATGAAGGTGGTCACATTTCTCTCTGCTGTGTTAGGCAACGTCATTAGTGAGGTTAGTTTTGCGATAGACAGTTTGTTGAGCATCAGTGAAACAATGCTGCCAACTCATCCATCTGTGCCATGGATGGATTACTGAACCACCAGACAAAGGCCCAGGGGCCCAAAGTGTCAGGGGGCCCCCTGACCTTCACCTATAAAATATCTAAGAGCCACGAACCAACCGGGAAGAGACTCTAAATTACCACAAAGAAACATAAAACAACTACAAAGAGACCATAACAACTGCAAAGAGATGCAAAATAAGAGACAAAATGAACACAAAGAGACTAAAATGACCGAAGCAATTCCAAAGAGATGATGGCACGATGATGAAAAGAAGCAAAACAACCACAGAGAGACGTAATATGACCACAGAGAGACGTAATATGACCAGAGAGAGACGTAATATGACCACAGAGAGACGTAATATGACCAGAGAGAGACGTAATATGACCAGAGAGAGACGTAATATGACCACAGAGAGACGTAATATGACCAGAGAGAGACGTAATATGACCACAGAGAGACGTAATATGACCAGAGAGAGACGTAATATGACCACAGAGACGTAATATGACCAGAGAGAGACGTAATATGACCACAGAGAGACGTAATATGACCACAGAGACGTAATATGACCACAGAGAGACGTAATATGACCAGAGAGAGACGTAATATGACCACAGAGAGACGTAATATGACCAGAGAGAGACGTAATATGACCACAGAGACGTAATATGACCACCGAGAGACGTAATATGACCACAGAGAGACACAAAATAATCAGCGTTTTAGAATGAGTCGTTTG
>JAVDOI010000013.1:709558-737058 GCA_032191485.1 Leptoclinus maculatus | reverse complement strand
CAAGTTCACTTCCTTTGACAAGTATAATCAGGAATATGTAGTTCAAGTATGACTGTTTTACTGTTATATTTTATATTATTTCATTATTATTACTCTGCATTAACGTAAAAGCAGGATTTTACTGCAGACAAGTTGTCATTTTACTTTCTGTGCATACATTGAATTTCAAAGTTTTTGGTTTTTACATTCAGTCAGAACAAGTGATGAAGTATATTAACTAGTTATTGTATTAGTTACGTGGTATAATAATGTAGTATATAATAATAATAATAATAATAATAATAATAATAGTACAACAAGCTAGAGTCCACAAACAGAACAGAGGACTTTCACCTGTCAAGTAAACGTTGACTTTAAGCTTATTATGTAACGTTACATAAGTACGCTTAGGACAGTAGTTATGTATTTACAGTAGTTATGTATTTACAGTAGTTATGTATTTACAGTAGTTATGTATTTAAAGTTGTTTTTATTTACTGTAGTTATGTATTTACAGTTGTTTTTATTTTACAGTAGTTATATATTTACAGTAGTTATGTATTTACTGTAGTTATGTATTTACTGTAGTTATGTATTTGCAGTTGTTATGTATTTACTGTAGTTATGTATTTACTGTAGTTATGTATTTACTGTAGTTATGTATTTACAGTAGTTATGTATTTACTGTAGTTATGTATTTACTGTAGTTATGTATTTACAGTAGTTATGTATTTACTGTAGTTATGTATTTACTGTAGTTATGTATTTACAGTAGTTATGTATTTACAGTTGTTTTTATTTTACAGTAGTTATATATTTACAGTAGTTATATATTTACAGTAGTTATGTATTTACAGTAGTTATGTATTTACTGTAGTTATGTATTTACAGTAGTTATGTATTTACTGTAGTTATGTATTTACAGTAGTTATGTATTTACTGTAGTTATGTATTTACTGTAGTTATGTATTTACAGTAGTTATGTATTTACAGTTGTTTTTATTTTACAGTAGTTATATATTTACAGTAGTTATGTATTTACAGTAGTTATGTATTTACAGTAGTTATGTATTTACAGTTGTTTTTATTTTACAGTAGTTATATATTTACAGTAGTTATATATTTACAGTAGTTATATATTTACAGTAGTTATATATTTACAGTAGTTATGTATTTACTGTAGTTATGTATTTACAGTTGTTTTTATTTGACAGTAGTTATGTATTTACAGTTGTTTTTATTTGACAGTAGTTATGTATTTACAGTAGTTGTGTATTTACAGTAGTTATGTATTTACAGTAGTTACATTGATGTTCAATATATTTGCGGTTTGCAGAAACATTCAATGCCGACAGTTGTTTGAGCCAGAGATCATTTTTAAATATTAACTAATGATTATTTTCTCCATTAATCAACTGATTGTCCCAACTGTCCCAAAGCAAGTGTACAAAAATGATCTTAATACTTTACAAATATTTTTCCTGTCAGTCAGGTATTGATCAACTAATTATTTCAGCTGTACTTGTATAAACTGGTCAGTTTAATTTGTGACAAAACGTTATTTATATTATTCATAAGTTCTTCATTTGCTTCTTCAATCTTAATTTGTAAAGAATCTAAAGTTGTCAGATAATTATAGTCGAGTAGACGTAGAAAGTAGCATGAAAAGGAAATACTAGTATCTCAGAATTGTGCTCAAGTGCAGTACTTGTGTAAATGTATTTAGTCATATTCTTCCACTGACTCATTTCTGTGTGACTTTAATCTGTTGTTTCTGCTCCGTTTCTCCCACAGATCAGCTGTCACTCACACAATGAGAGCCGGCTGGTGATCAGTGATCAATAATCAATAATCAGTGATCAATAATCAATAATCAATAATCAATAATCAATAATCAATGATCAATGATCACTGATACCTTGTTGTTTCACTGTTAACATCTTAATAAACTGAATGTGTGCAACATGAAATAAAATACAGTACAGGGCCGTTATTATTACAACACTGACATATTTTACAGTGTGATATTTACTGTAACAGAGTATGTGTACTGTGTGGTATTAGTATGTTTACTGTAACAGAGTAATTTTACAGGGTGGTATTAGTACTTTAAAACTTTAAAAAGTCTAACTATGCATCTTGATTTGCAGTGTTTCTGCAGTAGTGACAGTTTTCAGATAAACTCAATTTGAATATTAACAATATTAACAATATTACCAATATTACCGCTGTGAGTTTATCTCCATATTTGGAGGTTTTGATGGACATTCAGTGACCTCGTTAGAGAACTGCAGCTTCATTCTTTCATTCATTAATTTTTCCAACAGCAGTTCCAGGAACTGAGACAAATACAAACAGTTTGAAGTGCTCTGTCTGCCTCCGTCCTCTGCTCTGAGCTTTAAAAACAGACCAGTCGATGAACAAAGATTGTTGCTGTGATCTCACTTCTTTAAATGAAATAATCCCACTAGAGGGTTCTTGTTCTGTGAAACAGGGAAGTGAAAGTGATCAAACTATGGGAACTTCTGAGGGATGTGTTCCTTGGAAGTGAAGTCAAGTCCCCAGTCAAGCGGGCAAGTCCCGGGTCAACACTGACCATTCTCAAGTCAAGACAAGCAAGTCTTGAACCAATTCCAAAGTCAAGACAGGAAAGTCTTAAATCAAGTCCCAAGTCAAGCAAAGACAATCTTGAGTCAAGTCCCAAGTCAAGACCAACAACTCACAAGTCAAGTCCCAAGTCAGGACAAGCAAGTCTTAAACCAAGTCCCAAGTCAAGACCAACAATTCACAAGTCAAGTCCCAAGTCAGGACAAGCAAGTCTTAAACCAAGTCCCAAGTCAAGACCAACAACTCACAAGTCAAGTCCCAAGTCAGGACAAGCAAGTCTTAAACCAAGTCCCAAGTCAAGACCAACAACTCACAAGTCAAGTCCCAAGTCAGGACAAGCAAGTCTTAAACCAAGTCCCAAGTCAAGTGGGCAAGGCCTGAGTTAAGTCCCAAGTCAAGACAGGAAAATCTTGAGTTAAGTCCCAAGTCAAGACCAACAACTCACAAGTCAAGTTCCAAGTCAAGAGAGGAAAATGTCAAGTCAAGTCCCAAGTCAAGACCCAAGTCAAGAGAGGAAAATGTCAAGTCAAGTCCCAAGTCAAGACCAACAACTCACAAGTCAAGTCCCAAGTCAAAAGAGGAAAATGTCAAGTCAAGTCCCAAGTCAAGATCAACAACTCACAAGTCAAGTCCCAAGTCAAGACAGGCAAGTCTTAAATCAAGTCCCAATTCAAGAGAGGAACATTTTAAGTCAAGTCACAAGTCAAGACAGGCATGTCCAAAGTCCTAAACTGAGTTTTGAGTTCTAAACAAGTCAAATGTGGTCTTCACCAAATCTCATGCCTCTTAACAACGGAGTCATAATATATTATAAAAAGCATTTTAAAATTTGTATTGATTAGATAAAGTAATTTTGTTTAAACAAGTGTGACGAAACTTAATCATAAAACAAAGATCTGGGAACATTTTATAGATAAAATGCTTTTTAATCTTCTGGGTTTGGGGAAAGGTATCAAGTACTTTCAACTCAAAAGGCTCAAGTCCAAGTGAAGTCACGAGTCATTAGTGTTTGAGTCTAAATTGAGTTGCAAGTCTTTTTTGATTTGATCAAGTCAAGTCCACATCTCTGCTAATTAGCACATGCTAACTCAGATGCTGTCCACAAACACAACTCTAAATGAATGCTAATGTTGCTACGTATCTAATAGATGTATAAATATGAGCTTCTTCACACGTGCATATAAACTTCATATGGTGATAATATGTTGATGTTTACGTGTTTACTTGCTGCACTCCCGCCCAGAAAAAATGAAAGTTTAAGAAGCACAGACAGCAGAGAAAGATGCTACCAATCATCTGCATCATTTACTGACTCACCCTCCAAACTTGAACTTTCTGTTCTCCCCGAGGAAGACCTCCTTGTGCTTCCTGCGGCCGGAGCTGCGACCGCCGGACGCCCTGGCGACGAGGCTGGCGGCGGCCAGAGCCAGAGCCAGGCAAGTCAGCAGGTCCACCTTCATGCTTCACAGGTTCCCCCGCCACAACCGACGCAACGCCAGCATCGCCAGGTCCACAGCGACCCCCACCAGCTCCACCAGCCCCACCAGCTCCACCAGCCCCACCAGCTCCACCAGCTCCTCAGACTAACGCTGGTGGTCCTGGTCAAACATCCCACATTCCTCAACCGGAGAACTCCAGAACGAAGACAAAAACATGAGTTTCTCTTGAATGCATGTGTGTAAATGTTCCTACATGCAGCTCCTCAGTCTGCAGCTGAACATCTCCAGGACTCTTTCCAGCTTCATTCACTCGTCCCGTCTCTCTGTCTCTCAGTCCGTCTCCGTCTGTTTTATCTGCAGATATTTTTTTGTCGTCCTATCTCTGATTAAAATCGATATGAATCTATTCCTCGCAGCGATGGAGGAATGACACTAATTCCACCCTAATCCTCTTATCTGCGGCCACAGCAATCTTTCACTAACCTACAAACAGTCACACACACACACGCGCACACACACGCGCACACACAAACACACAAACACACACATCAGGATTTTCTCAGCGGGACAATAAAAAAAAAAAACAGGCACCTGGTGTGACTATATGAGGCTAGTGCTCACCTCCACATTGTGTGTGTGTGTGTGTGTGTGTGTGTGTGTGTGTGTGTGTGTGTGTGTGTGTAGAGAGGTTATTTGTGCGTGAAAATGAATCACGGGTTTGGAAGCAGCTCAAACAACCAATCGGCCGAGATTTAATCTGATCTGGAGTGGAGCGAGATGCGTCTAATCCAGCCTCACCTATAGCGCCTTCCTCAATTTACACCTCTGGAGGACATAATCCTACACATACACACACACACACACACACACACACACACACACACACACACACACACACATCCCTGTACTTCTATCTCTGTGAGGACCCTCTTTAACATAATGCATTCTCCTGCCCCTTTCCTCTAACCCTTTAATCATCACATCTAAATGCCTGAGCCCAGTTTTAACGAGGCGGCAACCTCCGGTTCTGCCGAGTGAAGTCAAAGCTTCATGTGTTAAAGCTGCATTCTCTCTAGTGTCCACCAGGGGGCGACTCCTCTGGTTGTATAGAAGTCTATGAGAAAATGACTCTACTTCTCTCTTGATTTATTACCTCAGTAAACATTGTAAACATGAGTTTATGGTCTCAATCTCTAGTTTCAAGTCTTCTTCAATACAGCATGATGTTCATTTAGTACATTATGGTCCATTTAGAGTCAAACAGACCATAAAGCAGGGGATGCTTTAGGGCGGGGCTACACAGTGATTGACAGGTTTCTACCAGAGACGTATACGCCGTCTCTACATCACTCCTCCACATTTCAAATATAGTCACTTCCTGTTCATTGGTTGCAAAAAACAACAACATGGCGATGGTCGCATTCCAAGATGGCGACTGTGAAATCGTCGAACTTGAGGCTTCAAAACATCCACAAACCAACGGGTGACATCACGATGACTTCGTCCACTTCTTATATACAGTCTGTGGTTTTAACTTAAACCTGATCCTAACCTGAACAGTAAATAAAAAGCCTGAACCCTCAACAGGCCTTTGAAGAGTTGAGGACCGTCAAAGATGTCCTCACTGTGACTAAAACTCAAATTGGTCCTCACAAAGATAGCTGTATAAGTAAGCACACACACACACACACACAACATCAACACATTTGCTTGCAAGTCAAGACTGACAAGTCCCAAGTTGAGACGACAAGTCCCATGTCAAGACTAACAACTCCCAACTCAAGATTAACACAACCCAAGTCAACAAGTCCAAAGTTGAGACGACAAGTTCCAAGTCAAGACAGAAGAGTCTCAAGTCAAGTCCCAAGTCTCGACCAACAACTCCCAAGTCAAGCAGGCAAGTCTTGAGACAAGTCCCAAATCAAGTCTTAAATCAAGTCCCAAGTCAAGACAGTTGTAAATTAATATGTTTGTTAGGTAAATTACATATATAAGTTAAGTAATCAACCTAAATAAGTTAAATAACTTACACAGGGACATGAACAGTCTTCTAGGTGTATTTAATTAATTTAAACAATAGTAAAAAATAGCTTCGTGATAACACATGAAATTAACTTAAGGAATCTGCGTGTTATTCACTCGACTGATATTTGCAAACAAACTCACATTCATCAAATTACAACAAACCAACAGCTCAGCCTTGTTTTGATGACTAGAAATAGACTTTTAAATCTTTATACTGAGTTTCTGTCTGTTTCAAACAGAGGAACAGTGATCATGTTTGTTCCTTTGATCGTTAAGAATGCAGCTCCACTATTTCAGTCTTATCAGAGATAATTAAGCCATAAGAGATAAAAGGTTAAAGTCCCGCCCTCCCTTCTTACTATAGGTGCCTGACTTTAACTTGAGCTACTTATGCTGCGTTCCATTTGATTTGGGAAGTCGGAACTTTCAACTGTAACGCCGCCTCGGAAAGTTGGACGAAACCCAACCAACCCCCGACCTCTAAAATCCAAGATGGCTGCTAAAATAAATAAAGAAGCTTTTAGTAATATGCTGATTATTATATGCTCTTATATGCTGGTAATCTCTTTGAAATCACTTCTTAAAACACATTTATATAGACTGGCTTTCATGGGATGTCGTTGCTTTTCTGTTTTGTTTTTATTTGTTGATTTTACTAAATTATTTTATTTGTTTTTGTCGTACCGACTGTCTCACTGAGCGTTCTGTTGTTGTTGTTATTGTCTGTCAAAGCACTTTGTAAACTCTGTTTTTAAAGGTGCTATATAAATAAAGTTATTATTATTATTATTAGACACTTCTGTACAAACCGAACAGTCAAACTTCTAAGATTACAGAAGAATAAGAAAAAACAATAGAGCAAAAATACAAACAGAGTAATAAGTGTATAAGAAGGAATACTGATGCCTGGAACAAACCCCATTAAGTTTTCCGACTTGGGTGTGAAGTCATTCCCGGCTCCTATTTCCGATTTCCGAGGTAACTGGAACGCAGCATCACCGTGACCCCTGACCTCCCCTGAACCAGAACATGAGACTGTTTTTTACTGGTTTCACCCAGTTTCCTGGTGGTGATGTGAGTAACCGAGGCTTCCCTGAAATAAAAGAGAACAGAGTATTCAGCAGAAACCTCCCAGGTCAAATAAAGCTGACTCATCTGGGGATTGTTTTACTTCACACTTCTTCAGCTGAACTCCACCGAGTGACGACTCAAAGGAAACACGTCTCTACCCGTCGATCACTGAGGCTCTCTGTTCGATGCCTTTGATGTGATTTTAAGCCTCTGAATATTGAAAGTAAACAGAGGAAGTGGAGCCTCCGTGTATCTGAGTGTGTTTAGTCTCAGCAGGTGTTGCCTGTTTGACACACACACACACACACATACACACACACACACACACACACACACACACACACACACGATAAGAACTAAAACAGCTCTGCTCTTTGAAAGCAACACCACTGACATTTGATGGAGAGGAAACATTGACTCCTCTGGAGGGTCGTGTGTGTGTTTTTGCCAATCACAACCAAACTCCACCCATTCAGAGGGTGTGTGTGTGTGTGTGTGTGTGTGTGTGTGTGTGACCGTACCCTCCCTGCAGTACGTGTGGTGAAATGTTTGCTGCCTATTCTCTAAATAAACCTGTTGATCCAGTCAAGCTGACACTCACTCAGCCTCAGGAGGAGACCGGCTGCCCTTCTTCTTCTTCTTCCTCTTCTTTCCTGTGTTTTCATTATATCTGGAGCTCCGGCTGAGTCACTGTAAGTGAGTTCTCAGCTCAACTTTCCTGGCATGTCAGTGACAGATTTCCGTCCGGCAGCAGCTCCGTCTGATATCAGGACTAAAAGAAAAGTTGTTGTGCAGAGACGTTTGACTGTTGATGTCCAGGAGCTTCTGTAAGTATCAACTTTACTGCATAAATACATGCTTTTTCTCAGGATACTACTACTACTACTACAGGTGATGATAGTATTAGAGACTCTTGTATGAGAATCCGAAGTGATCAGCAGCTAACAGAAGGTTTTAGTGCCGCGATGAAGCTCTAAAGCAGAGTGAGTGATGCGTGTTGCTGCACAACGTTTCATTCACTTATTGTTGCATTTTCTTATATTCTTCCGTGCACGTTACTTGTTGCTTGCATGCAATTCAAAGAGTTATCGTAAGTGTCTTAATAAGTGTGTTATTAATACAGAATAAAGAGTTATTGTTTTTATGAGTGAAGCGTCTTCCTGCAAGACTTTATTACTTTTTGTTGCATTTTCTCGTACTTTATTTAATATATTCTTTAATACAAAAAGTCAACGCAAAGCACCTTGAGCTTCAGATAAGCTGGCAGGCTGAAGGGTCATTTATAGTGTGTTAATAGATATATTGATAAATGTCATAATAAGCTGCTGCTGTGAGTGAGTGACGTGAGGCTCATTGAGTCTAAGATAACACGTGAGTGCAACCGCAGGTCAAAGTAATAAATCTGTCACGGTGTTTCAGAGGTTCATTGATGTATGGCATTAATATTAATATACTGAATTCATTTTAACGTGAAGCACACTGAGTTTAAGATAATCTGGGACTAAAGAGGTCAAAGAGTTACTGTTAGTGTCTTAATAACTAGTAATAAAGGTGTTATAAACACAGAATGAGCTATTAATAAAAGTTTTAATAAGATTTTATTATATTCTTCTGCATTAATGTTTAATGTGAAGCACAATGAGCTTAAGAACCTCATCTGACCCTATGTAGAAAGATTAATCATTTAGATTAATTATTGATTTTGTGAAACTTTCCTCCAGTGAATATTTATCTGTTAAGCACCTTTCATTCAGGTTATTATACTTCAAAGTGCTTCAGTGACGAGCAGAAAATAAGAGAACGAGTGTGACTGAGGAAAGAAATGAAAGTAAAAGAAAAAAAACAATTTGAGACGGATGGAAGTGAGACAATAAACTGTAATAACATAGAACTATAAGCTATAATAACAGTATTAGTTAAACAGCGTGAAATAAAAGAGACTTTTTTCAAATCTAGCTTTTATTTCTTTTAAAAGAATCAAAAGTCATCCGTCAGCTCTGTGAGAGACTTAGAAACAAAGACAAAAGTCTCATTTAGTTCACTATTCTCTGTTACCAAGAGCCAAATATGTTGGAGAACATCCAAGTGCAGTCCCTTCTTCTTCTTCTTCTTCTTGCCGAGAGCAGTGAACGTGATGTGCTTCGTGAGTAAAACACTTGGAGAGGGAAGGATCCAACGTAAACACACGGAGGCTGCACGCCAGCTCCATCACCATCAAACTCACTTTGTGTGTGTTTCTAACAAAAGACCTTTTACTAATCCGTTTATCAGCTTCATGCCCGAGTACCAAGTTCACCCGTTTGTTTTCAGAGGGTTCAGATAGCGCGGCGATAACGTGAGAGGAATTTATTGTGCGTGAGCCGCGGACGCATCTTCTTCCTTCTCTCTTATCGAACCGCTCGATACGCAGGATAAGATGCGACCGAGAAGAAGAGAAAAACAGGCTTTTCAGAGATCGTGTTGGATGAAAGAGTTCAGCTGCAAATCTCACTTTTATTTCTCTTTTATTTTGGAGATGAAAAAGCCAAATCCTCAGAAAGCTGCACATGTTCTGTCACGTTTTACCCTGTATCTCTTCCTGTGTCCACTTCATGAGGAATGTGTCTCTAATTATGCTTGTTTTCCTCCTGTGTCTGTGATGCTAAACCCACCCAGAGAGATCCAAGGAAAAACTAAAAACCTGCCGGAAGAGAGAGAGAGAGAGAGAGAGAGAGGTGGGGGAGGAAGACAAGTGGAAACCGTGGTGCTGAAATCAGCAGCATGGACTGAAGAGCCGTCTGCTTTCTGAGGGCAAAGTGAAAGAAAGGTGAAATCATGTCAGCGATACAAACCTGGGCCTGTTTCCTCCTCTGGATCGGCTTCGCCATGCAGGACAAAACCCCAGGTGAGCAAAACAAACGCCTCTTTGTCCAGCAGCCCTCAACTGATCTGCAAGCAGTTCACGAGGAATTCAAAAGGGTTCTTTACAGGAACCCGATACGCAGAACATTATCTGTTGCAAAGGAAGGGATTTTTTTTCTTTTGCGGAATCTGAGAAGCGTCCCAAATTACTCAACTTTAAATCCTGACGTCAGGTAGGAAATATTCGTCCAGCAGAGCCAGTGAGACAGCAGTGAAACAGCTGGAACATCTGTCTGTGCTTTAGATAGTTCTGACCATCATCCCCTCCACCGATGAGCTTTGTTACAGAAAATGTAAAATGCTGAATATTCACACAAAGACGGGAAGAACTCAGAAAGAGCAGCTAGTAGGAATCTCATCCAGATTAGCTGCCAATCCAATCCTTCTGTTTATTTCTAATCCGCAGATCAATGCATCAAATAACGCAGCTTGATCCGTGCATTCATATTCAAACAGTGATGCTCTTCCTTCCTCTCTAGCGTCACGTTTGTGACCGACAATAACGACTCAGGTGACTAACTACACTAAGTGACTAACAAAACTACCGACACTAACGACTCAGGTGACTAACTACGCTAAGTGACTAACAAAACTACCGACACTAACGGCTCAGGTGACTAACTACGCTAAGTGACTAACAAAACTACCGACACTAACGACTCAGGTGACTAACTACGCTAAGTGACTAACAAAACTACCGACACTAACGGCTCAGGTGACTAACTACGCTAAGTGACTAACAAAACGACAGACACTAACGGCTCAGGTGACTAACTACGCTAAGTGACTAACAAAACTACCGACACTAACGGCTCAGGTGACTAACTACGCTAAGTGACTAACAAAACTACCGACAATAACGACTCAGGTGACTAACTACACTAAGTGACTAACAAAACTACCGACACTAACGACTCAGGTGACTAACTACGCTAAGTGACTAACAAAACTAACGACACTAACGACTCAGGTGACTAACTACACTAAGTGACTAACAAAACTACCGACAATAACGACTCAGGTGACTAACTACGCTAAGTGACTAACAAAACTACCGACACTAACGACTCAGGTGACTAACTACACTAAGTGACTAACAAAACTACCGACACTAACGGGCTCAGGTAAATAATGACACAAAGTGACCAACACTAACGACACTTGCATGTCACGTGGCCAACTACACCGACAAAATCCACGTTTACTTTTAGTTTTGCACGGGAAACAAACAGCGGGATCTTGGATGTGAGTCCTGTTTTATTTGACCCATCCATCGTCTTTAAACTCTTAACAGTTAATCTGTCCGAATTACCACGGGCGGGTGCGTCGCATAAACACACTAAATGTGCGTCACTGACCGAGCTGCGTTACTTGACGCCTTGGCAGAGAGAACGGGTGAGTTCTTCATGTCACCAGGTGTCTGACTTCAACTCTGTTTCCGACTACATTTACGTTCCCATACAACTAAACTGAAAGCTGTGTTTTCTACGACCTCGACCTCAAAAGCAAACGTAATCAACGAGCGAATACATTTCCCTCGTAACGTAAAATATCACCACTGAGTCGATGTCTTTGGCAGGAAAACGATGCTTTTATCAGCTTTCATATACCCGACATGTCTTTGGACGCTGTTTGCACTTCAGCGTCGAGAGAGTTTGTGTTCGTGGGCTCCAAAGTTATCAAGATTGTGCTATCACCAGTTCTGTAATCTCATTTTTAAGTACTCATCTTGCTTATTTATCAGTGAAATGGACTCAATTGAGTGTTTAATCTATTAAATAAAGGCGCGTGTGACGTTAATGTTCCACCATTTTTTGGCTGCCTTGAAGAAATTGGTGTTTGCTCAG
Organism: Leptoclinus maculatus; assembly: GCA_032191485.1. NCBI lineage: Eukaryota > Metazoa > Chordata > Actinopteri > Perciformes > Stichaeidae > Leptoclinus > Leptoclinus maculatus. The sequence goes on along the minus strand of JAVDOI010000013.1, from coordinate 725,189 downwards.
CAGATTGCACAAAGACTTTCTGCAAGGGCACGAAATGTCACGCCGCCCCGTGCGACGGGAACCGGCCGTCACCTGGCTGTCAGGTAAACCGCTCGGCTGCTTTGCTGCGTTTTTGTGCAGCTGTGAGTCATCGCTAAGCCCGAGATTTATGAGAAGAATGAAGGGAACAGCTGTGAGCTGGCAGCGACAGTCGCTTGTAAAAGGTCGGTGCTGAAAGGTGAAAAAAACAACAATTAATCCCTCCAGTCATTCATGTGTTGTTATGCCAGTAACTGCCACGCATTCATTCAAACACATGTGCAGCACAAACAAGATGATTTTGGAACCAAACCAACAATCTGATTCCACTTCTGGCTCCAAACGTCATCCTGCTTTATGGTCTGTTTGACTCTAAATGGACCATAATTTACTAAATGAACATCATGCTGTATTGAAGAAGACTTGAAACTAGAGATTGAGACCATAAACTCATGTTTACAATGTTTACTGAGGTAATAAATCAAGAGAGAAGTAGAGTCATTTTCTATAGACTTCTATAGAACCAGAGGAGTCGCCCCCTGGTGGACACTAGAGAGGATGCAGCTTTAACACATGAAGCTTTGGCTTCACTTTTCAGAACCGGAGGATGCCGTCGGTTCTCTACCAGCATCAAACCCGTAAGGAAGGTGTAGAGTAATAAAGCCCGCCTCTTGGTTGATTTGATTGCCTCCCCGGAAACAAAATTCTCAAGATGCATCGAAAATGTTTTCACAGAATTCATTTTTCGTGTCTAATAGCATACACATGAAGTCTGTATCACAGTGCTGCACAGTCTTGGTCGCTAATTGACGACATGCGCGACAGAAGTGTAGCTTTCCAAAGCACCTGGGATTAAAAGATAAAAGCGGCATGGCTGTCGTTTTCTACAACCCCCTAAAAAAAACACACATGAAGCTCTTAACTAGAAACATTTGACCAAACAAGAGATCTGAGATCCTTGTTAATAACTTAAGCATACTTTCTTACTGGTCACCTACTATGACATCACCTTTAGGGTGTAACCAAAAGGGCTTAAGCACGCTTGAAGAAAAGGTTCACATTGTGGTCAAATAGTCGGGGGATCATACCAACAAGGAAACAGGTTTTACTTGCTTTCATGGTATTTGTTGACAGTATGTAAAAAATGTAATATTGCTTGAACTAGCCCGCTGAATCTTCAACAACATTAATGTTTGGTCATGAATTAATGAAAAAATATGTCATTTATATTGATATGCATTTACCGATGCCCCTTCAGCTCCACCAGTGAAGTTATTTCTGCCTCAAACAGCAACAATCAGCTGTAACCATCAGCTACAGCACCGTTACTGTTGTTATTTTAATATGATTTCTATCATGTCTGTTTTCAATCAGCCTGGTTATTGTCTTCTCTTAATGTCCCAAGGAGGCGTGTAAGAACTAGAAGAGTCTATTTTCCAGGAATTAGGTTTGATTTCCTGTTTAGTGTAAAAGGTGTGTCACTGAAGATCACTCATCACTGCCCACCAGGATGTGTGGCAATAAAGGAAAGTTCTCATCATCATTAGTGTCATGAGAACTATGATGACAGTTGTTTGTTTAACTGGAATCTGAAGGAAACAACAGAGTGTGGAGGTATCAGCAGTGTACAACAAAAAGGATCTTGATGCTTCCTGGTTCAGAGTGTGTGTTTAACTAACTGCACGGCTGGATAACCAACTGTTTCTATTGTCACAGGGACGACCACCGTCACCACAATAAGGGATGCACGTTGGTCTCATCCAGCATTCGTAGCTATACCTCGAAAAATAATTCGTAGATATCTCACGAAATTATTTTGTATGTTATCCACGTAATCATCAACGAGGAAGTAAAAAGAGTGCAAAAAAACCCCACACAGAGTGGGAGGGTCCAACAACCAGCGATCTTTCAGACAGGAAGCTGCTGTTCGTTCCCCGTATAAGTGTAAATGTTTTTGTCACTTAACTTACGTACTTCAGTAACAGTACTTCCTTAGATATTTTAACCCAAATGACAATCTTTTCCTAAACCCAACTTAGTAGTTTTGTTTCCTAAACCTAACTAAGTTTCTTATGAAGACGGAAGTTTACTTTGAAAAGACTGTATTCAAGTAACGAGAGGAAATTGTTGCTGGCGCGTCGTAGGAAAACACACAAAAAATGTGTCGTAACTTTTCTTAGGATGTAAAATGAACCGGTGTATGAGGATACGTTGTGTGATGACATGAAGATGCATTCGTCGTTCATGTTACTAAACTACAAAAGTTTAACAACCTCAGAAACTTCACTGATACATAAAAACACACATTTAAAGGGCCGGTGTGGAGGATTTGGTGCCATCTAGTGGTGAGCTTGCAAGTTGCAACCAACTGAAACTTTTTGTATTTTCAGTTGATTATACACGTAAGAAAACATACGTTTAACATCACAATCTCTCACCTGGACTCATCTGTTCCTCGTTTCAGATGTCACTGTGATGTGCGTCGTGTCGGAGGAGTGCGTGCTGCCCTGCAGCTTCCAGCCGGGCAGCAAGGAGACCATCGAGTGGTTCAGACAGGGAGTGACGGTGTACAAGTTCGAGCGGGAAGATGGCGACGGCGGCGACGAGGAAGAGCACTTTGAGCACGAGCAGTTCGCCGGCCGCGTCTCCGTTTCCCCTCACTTGATATCCCGCGGCAACGCCACGCTGATCGTCCGGAGGAGCGGCCTGAAGGACAGAGGCACGTACAAGTGTCACGTGCACACCTCGCAGGGAGAACACCACACTACGGTCACCATGATGGTCGAAGGTGAGTTTAGGACGCACGTGTTTGGTTGTTCGGTTTGTTCAGACGAGTGTGAACGAGGTCAGTGACTAAGTTTACATGCACACTCATATTCTACTATTATTCAGAATATGGCAATATTCAGGATTTGATTTGATGTTCATGTAAACATCATATTCCGTTTGGATTTTTTGATTTAGATCTTATTCCTTACGTAACATTTTCTGAAGAAAGCACGTGGGATATGTTGATATCATTCAGGTTTTAGGAGCAGGAGAATACTATATTATTGTCTTTTTTTGGAATAAGAGCAAAAACAGGAATATTTGGTGCATTTTAACACAGTCGGTGTGGTGAGAACACAAAGCGAAACAATCACAGAAAACAAACAATCTCCTTCATAATTATGCAGAAACATTTGTAACAACGTTGGGCTAGGTTTACACTGATGGTGTAAACCTAGCCCAACGTGTCGTTATTCATGACCTACTGTGGGATCAAGTTCTAATCTTTAAGATCTCACTCTGCTGGTTACAGGTGTGGTTAATTACCACGACAAACCCTCGTTGAGCAGCTTTATTAGTCCACAGAAGAGCAGCTGGTGTGTTTTAACAGGCAGACAAACAAACTCATGTTGTTTTAAAGTGTCAATCCTTAAGATGTCTGTGGTGCTTTATAAGTCTGAAGTCTTTGGTCCTAACTTCCATACTGACATCTTAATCTTAAATAAAGAAGGCAGTCAATAATAATTCCAAACCATGACATTTTTAACCAATGCGACGTTAACTTCCTGTTGGGCTCCAAAAATCCGTCATCCCTGCAGCGTGCTATCAGAAATGTTAGCATGCTAACACGCTAGAGATTTAGCTCATGGTCTCACAGAGGCGCCTGCATGGCTGCCGACTCTTTACTCTTGTTTTTTTTAACGGTAATTCCCTGTTTTTACTCTAAATATCAGGTGTATAATTACTGCTAAATGACTTCAAGCCTGTCTGATGTCCCTGCCAGTATCTTTATTCCTTTAGGAGGCTCTGAAGTGAAAGCAACAATGAGGCTTTTCATTTCCAATGTTTGTAAGAACAGTAATATTGTGTTAACAGAGCTCCATTGTTATCGGCATGAGGCTGATGTCAAGCTATATTGGGCGCTGGCCTTTAGAGTCTGTCATCAGGGGGCTGCTGGGAAACATATCAGCATGCTGAGTGTGTGTGTGTGTGTGTGTGTGTGTGTGTAGCGCCCATCCGAGGCCTGTCTCTGGAGCTGTCCCGGCTGAGCGGCTACGAGGAGATGAAGTGCACCGTCCGTGACGTCTTCCCGGCGCCCCGCGTCACCTGGGCGACCGAGCCGCCCACTTTCGAGGACCTGCGACCGGTGACGCGCATGCTGGCCAACAAACAGGGGCTGTACACGGTGGACAGCCGCCTCAAGAGGCTGACCGGCCAGCCGGACCTCATCTACATCTGCAAAGTCACAACCTCCTACGGGGGTCCGGCCTGGACCTCCTCGCTCAGGGAGAGAGGTAAAGAATGTATTTCATTTAGAGGGTGTTATGTGAAAGATGCTCGTCTGCAGGCCGGGCTGCTAAATAAAATATACTGCACGTGTTCCAAGTAAAAAAACATTGAATCTATATTTGTTTATCTTAAACGATGCTGGAAGTGAACGTGAAGGTTTCTTTTTAAATAAAGTCTTGGAAACATCTTTCAGATGCTTTAACTTGCATGTATTGATTTCTCCCTCTTGTAGAAATAAGAGGAGCTCAGGGGAGAGACCTGACCATCCCCTGCTCCGCGCCTCCTTACCTGAACAAACCTTTCCTCCACTGGAGCTTCTCCAACGGAGAGGACCCCTCCCACATCCTCACCTACGACAGCCGGTCCGGGGACAGCGTCTCCTCGCCGCCGTGGGACAACCACGTGGAGCTGGACGGCTTCAGGGTCCCGTTCGGGGACGGCTCCCTGCGGCTGATGGACCCAAAGCCCTCGGAGCACACGGGCAGCTACACCTGCGTGTTCTCGCTGCCGCACAACACTCACACCGAACGCACCGACGTCACCATCGACTCTGGTGACAAGAACACATTCAAAACTTAAAATGGTGGTCAAAATGAATGCAAAAGAGATAAAAACTTGCAGAGCCATCAGATGATCCTTTAATTAAAATAAATGTAGTTGTTGCATAAAACATATTAAATACAAATATTTGCATTATATAAAATATTACATGGAAATATAAAGAAAAACTTGCATTTTAATGTGTATTTGTTACCTGTGTGCAGGTAGGCAGGGCACTTCAGAGGAGCCGTCTTATTGGTGGATAGTCGGTCTGGTGATTGCAGTGCTGGTCGTCGCTCTGGTCGGCATGCTGGCCTACCTGAAGGTGAAAGGTAAACATGGACTCCAGCAGACGTGGACATTAACTGACGAAAAGAAGATCGCTTGACTGCACAGACACAACTCACAAATTACAACAAACACAAATACAATACGCATTCACTCAGATTCTAACGGAGAGGGCAGAAATAGTCTGGTTCTGGTCTTAAAGTCATCTTCTATACACTTCACATGGAGATCACTTCATGACATTTTAAATTCTTTAAGTTTTAAGTTCAACATGTTCGTTTGGTTCTTGGTAGAATATGAGACAAAAAGCATATTTTCCGCAGTGATTACTTAATTTAGCATATACAGTAAACAGCAAAGGAAAAGTCTCGATGACTTTATGGTAGAAATTAAACTGTTGAATGTTACAAAAGCACAGCTTTCACACAAAAAAAACTGCCTAAAGGGGCAGCGGCCCCTGAATGGCATCAGCTGCTCATCAATGGTGACATTAGGCCCAGGGTGGTAAAACAGGGGGAGGCGGTGCACCCACTGGTCCCACACTGTCCTGATGGCAGCTAGCTGGTCTCTCTGCCGTCGAGCTGGTCTGTCGTCTCAGTTATCAAAGAGGATAATCCTGGAAATTATGTGGAAGTTTTCCAGAGACGTTGTTGCACGGAAAAGCTCTCTGCCAGTTTCTGCATCCCACAGGGATTCTGTGGATTCCCCTTTGGATAAGAACCCCAAAGTAGGCATGTAAATGGGTTTGGTCCATCTCCTTCCACCTCTCTCCAAAAACACGCCTTCCTTCTAAATGAATGCCATCCAGAATAATTCTCTGGATGGAATCTGGGATGAAAAGCTTAAAAGAAGACTTGATGTCCTGCACATGAGTAACTGCCATCGTGTTGGCCCTGGTTGCATCCTTATCACATTGGCAGCCCTGCGGGGTGGCTCATTTCTTGGGCAAGAAGACTATTCAATTTCACCATTTTTTGACATCCATATTTCTTCACTTGCTAGCTGCTGACGGCCTGGTCCTGTGGCTCGTCTTTGTTTTGGAACTAGCTGATGTTCAATCTCATCCTCTTCTTCAAAGTCACTGTCAGACTCTGAATTTTTAGAAATGTGATCCTCACATTCTGAAACCTCTTCCTCTGCATCATCATCAAAAGCTTCTCTCTCTTCCAAAATCAATTGCAAGCCCCTCTGAGCAGAGGATCTTTTGGCCATCTTGATCAGTGGTGATAAGGAACCACACTGGCAAAGCTCTATTTATTGTGTCCCGCCCCCCATTTGCAGCTGGGATAGAGTACGAGCAAATAAAGATTGGTTCCCGCAGGTAAAATGTGCAGGAATGTGAGAGCAGACAGGTGTCGGTGCTTGAATTTTTCAACAATGTTGCAACCTTGTGCGGGAACGGCAGGGACAGAAACACTCTCACACACTCTCACACACTCTCTCACACACACACACACACACACACACAGCAGGCCCAGACAGGAGGAGGACAGAGTGATGGTACACAGGACCTACAATTTCCACACTTTTATCAGGTCCAGTATGTAATGTAAATGTGTAGGGGGGGTGTACAGTGTGTGGTCATTGAAAATGTGTTCTGATATATGTTCTTCACAGAAAATGAGCCAAGGCCAATGAGTCTGAGTCTGAAAAAATGATTAATCGTATCATTTTTCTTTTGCTAAAAAATGAAACCGGGTCCCACAGACCCGAACACCATACGAGGGTTAACTTAACATACTTCTTATCATTGTGAAATAAACTGAAGCTTCTCTGTCTCATAGTGAATGTTCAGAGTAGTACATCTACTCTTTCTTCCTGTAAATAATAAATAGAATATAACTATTCATAATACTGTAAAAAATATATTTATAAATATTATAATAATCAACATTACACCCGTTAGTAAAGGACACACCCAAACGGGTCACACCAGTTACCAGTAATTACATCCGGGTCACGCCTGGTGTTGCCCGGATTCATTCTAAGAAATGTAGGCGTTCACTACATGAGGGCGAGGAACGAAGAGAACAAAGGAAGTTTGGATTTGTTTTCCTGTGAGTTAAATCCCACTTTAGAGGCTGTACAGGTGCTTTAATTAATCATTCTGTGTCTTTAATTTGTCCTCAGGAGGCTCCTCGAAGCCCAGAAACGACCCAGAGGAGGCGACAGAGCTGCATCTAGTCAAAGGTCGGTCTTTAAATATAACATGCACCTTCAGAAACACGACACTAGAGGGACCCAGATAATTAGTTTCCTTATCATTTAAACTCATAGGCAACAACACTTAGTCTACTCATTGATAGAGAGGTGGACGATATAATAGAAACACCTCTCAGTATGATGACTTCAAGTTGTAAGTGTTGTTCTCTAAAATCAGCTTTTTGTTTCTTGTGATATTAATTATTCAACTGCATTCAGCAAAAAACTTTTTAAACCGAGTTATTTTTAGCTAATGGGAAACTATAAAATGGGAACTGATTGTAAATGATGCCAGAAGAGAAACGTCAGCATTAGTTTTTAAAGCTCAACGTTATTACCTTTGTTTCTTCATTCAGAGACGTTCTCTCTCTCCTCAACAGACTCGACGGCCGACGGGAACCTGAACGAGAGCAGCCCGTTGACGGTCGGGGGAACCAACGGACAATCAGGCCTCCAGACGGCTCTCAGTTAACCTGAGAACAAACAACACGACATCACCTGAAACTAACGCACTAACAAAACAAACGCACACAGCTTCACACTGACGAGGAACAAACTGCTTCTTAGAAACAGAAATATATTTTAAACTGCTACTTCGTCATATTTGGTTGTTTTTCTGGAGAACTACTTTTGTGGCTCCTGTAGATTTGAGAGAAAAACCCTAAAAAACACGCTGACGTGTAGAACATGAACTCTAAAAACCCTTCGTGCAGGGTTTGTGGACCCGGACAGTGCAGCTATGAACCTGCTGTTGGTTCAGGAAGTCTTTAAGGGAAACAAGAACCCTAAAGACGGATTCATTTGGACCAGAGGAGCAAAAAGGCCCCAAAAACGTCCCAGCTCACTGAGCAGTTCTTTCCAAAGGCTCAGGGGCCGAAGAGTTCAAAGAGCTGAACGTCGCTCTGCAGTCAAAAGCAAACCTTGTGGCAGCTGCTTGTGTACAGATTGAAGGTCTGGTCCCACAGGAAAGTAAGGCAGGGTATGGGTACCTTTAAGGTATTGACAGAAATCACTCAGTGACAAGTAGTATCGAAACATCTCCAGTCAAACGATACCTGCACTCGGTCCTTTTCGTACCCACGATTTAAAAAAAGAAAGACTATTTGTATGATTTTGCTTGCAGCCAATCACCGCAAATTCTTTGATTCAATGTGACTTGTGAGCCGGTTGCTTGTTGCCAACAGTGCTGACGGACCAAACAGTGCTAATGGAGATAACAGTGCTGACGGAGGTACCAGTGCTGACGGAGGTAACAGTGCTGACGGAGGTAACAGTGCTGACGGAGCTAACAGTGCCGACAATGAAAACTGCTGACGGAGGTAACAGTGCTGATGGAGGTAACAGTGCTGACCGAGGCAACAGTGCTGATGGAGGGACATTCACTCCGTTTATTCACACACACTATCAAGTTCTGTCTCACAGCTGACTTGCCATTTGCCAAAGACTTAAGTTTGTATGTCACCAAAATGTAACTTTTTACAAAAAAATTAAGTGCGTGAATTTACTTTGATCCCACGAAAATAATCCACTAATAACTGCGTAAATAACGGTGTGACGAGGCCTTTAAGTTTCATGTCGTCGTGTTCTTCAGAAGCGGTGGAGGTGAAACAGGAATGCATAAAAATGGAATAGTGGTTCCTGATTTAGTTCCTCAGTTCTTGGCACCATCTAGTGGTCAAGTGACGCTGAGAACCAAAAGGCAGCACCTGAAAGCTCGAGACTGTGATGAAGAGCCTCTGATACGTTCTAAACCAGGTGAGGGCGTCGTCTTTTCTCTTGAGGTCGGAGTCAATCATCCCCGACACTAGGAGGGATTCAGCGTTGTGCTCTCAGACGCAAACTGGATTTTCAAAATAAAAGACTGACTTCACGTTCGATGACCTTCACACTGCATTTAAACCTTCACTGAACTTAAAGGATTCTCGAAGAGGTGAAGCTCCTGTTTCCTGCTTGGATTATATTTAAAAAACCCGAATGTGACTCTAAACCACCAATGTGACTGAACAATACAGAGAGATGACGTTTTATTTTATCAATAGATTGAAAAAGTTTCTCTTTTTCTCTGCGCTGCCACACGCACTTGATCTCTTTCACAAATGTTTCATAATTAATGTAATGTTATTAAAAAGACTAATCAATGACGGTGTGTGTCTGTGTGTTTTTATCTGGGATATGACAAAATCTGAAGATCAAGAGAGACTTATCTAGTTTCTGATAAAGTTGTGCTCAGTTGTCACATCGTTTAGCTTTTTTGGTGAAAATATCATCCAGAAACTCGTTTACAAGCAAGTTAAAAGCCTTAAAAAAGTGAATAAGTGGACCTTAAATTAAGATTATTTTGTCAAAGTGACGTTTCCAGGTCAAAAATGTACTCTTGTGCTCAGACAGCAACTGTAGTCCAGAGTAAATCAGAGTGAGAAGTTGCATTAGTTGCCAAAGGTCAGCTGACCGCAGGGCTGATGAGAGAAAGGTTAAACTGATCAGGGCGGGGCGGCCAATCAACAAAGGCAGGAAAACACACAAAAAAGGCAATGAAGTAGAACCAGACAGGACACACGGGGAGAGGCCATTTACTAAATAAAAGCAGGAAATGTGAAAGAAACACAAAATCCTGGAGAAACATGTCTTTAAAAAGTGAAACAGTTCAGTCAACAGAACAGAGGGCAAAGAGCAAAACTGACTCATCCCTGAAAATGAAACTACAGGCGACGCCACACCTGAAGATTATAAGACGTCACTGTTTGACCGGCTCGCAGAGTTTCAGCACTTTTGTTGAATTTGTTGCCCTGCTGATAGCTGATAGTTGGCTTTTTTCCTTTTATAAACCCAGTTCCTTTATAAACATGATGGTAGATTTGTATCTTTGTGCTCATTGAAACCTGAGTGTAGTTGCTGTCTTTAAGAGTTTCCTGTTCAAGTGTTGGGTCATCAGATAAAGTCTCACTTGTAGTGGGGCGGAGGTTATCTGGAAATAAAGGAATGATTGAGCAAGCTGTGAGTACCGGTAATTGTCTGCTGGCTATGAAGCAAACTGGACCTCCCACCACATACAGATGAGATCAACTCTGGGGAATGAAGTTTTGCAAATTTCTCGTTTAATTTGTCTTTAAATATGAAAGTGAGTTTTGTTGTCTAAATCTAACTAACAACACATAAGGGCCCAAACTCCCCCCTTACGGACTCACGGACTTTGAGACGCGCTCCGTGAAGTCCGTGAGGGTTTAGGGCTGTCCCCTAGTTAATAATAAAAGTTAATAATATAAAATAAATACCCACAATTGTACATCTTATTTGTTGTTGTTTTCATGGTAACGTGATATGTTGCAGCAAAGCGTTCATATTTAGCCCTCACAGTCTCTCACACTGACTCAGGTGACGTCAGTAAGTCTCTGAGGGTTCAGGGTTTGGGGCTTTAGGGGGGACGTTGGGACTGGACCTATGAGTACAGTAACTGCTCTGTCCATTAGTTTGTCTGTCTGTCTCCAAAGCAGGAATCAGTGTCCTCCATTCGTGATAAAGTTCAAATACAGGCTTTTAAAAGTTTGTACCCCCTTCAGCCGGATCTGTACCTTGAACTTGTACTTTCGCAACACTGTAATCGTTAACACATTCTAATCCTTATCCTACTGACACACACACACACACACACACACACACACACACACACACACACACCCTCCATGAGAGTCATAGTCTAAAGTTAGCCGTCCAGAAGTCCCATAAGTTTCACAACTAGTTCGACAGGTTTTGGTGACATTGCTGTGACTCTTATTGTGGACTCACAGTATTATCTTTCCCGTACGCGACGGAGTGAATTTACCAGGCGGATGGATATTTATAAGCATGTCGTGTTTTTTGTGGTCTTGACCTTTCTGAGGACTTTAAACGGAGCAGGTGAGTGACGTGTTCACAGCCCGTCTGATCTTAGTCTAAACTTAAAAATAAAACGTTGGTACTTTCATTCGGTACATTTGGTTGTTTTTGACAAAGTTTTCAGATATTATCTTGTGAAACTTTAGCTGCCTCCCTCAAAACAGTGGAGGGGGATTCAGTTTCACTCAGCACATAACTGAGTGTGTACATAGCGATACACCACCAGACATGAGTGAGAAAATATGTCTCACATGGCTGAATCAGCACTTTAACTGGAAAAGGTTAACAAGCAAATCCTTTACTCAACATCTAGTATAAAGAGTGTGATTACCAGAGTCATGAACTTTAACGGCCAAATCTAGAGTGGCCATGTTTGACCCTTTTATATGGATTAAAATATACAGTATATATATATATATACAGTATATTTATATATATATATATACATATATATATATAAATATACTGTATATATATATATATATATATAAATATACTGTATATATATATATATATATATATATATAAATATACTGTATATATATATATATGTATATATATATATATATATACACACACATATATATATATATATATACAGTATATTTATATATATATGTATATATGTATATATATATAAATATACTGTATATATATATAAATATACAGTATATATATATATATATATATAAATATACTGTATATATATATATATATATATATAAATATACTGTATATATATATATATATATATATAAATATACTGTATATATATATATATGTATATATATATATATATATATATATACACACACATATATATATATATATATATACAGTATATTTATATATATATGTATATATGTATATATATATAAATATACTGTATATATATATAAATATACAGTATATATATATATATATATATATATGACAGAATGTCGAGAAGAGAAACACTAAACTATTTCCATTGAGAAGCAGAAAGACACAAAGTCATTTTAATGGAATGTTGTAGAACCAGAACACATACCAACACACACACACACACACACAGAACACATTCCTACAGACACACCTGATGGATGCTTTCATTTTTTGTTTCCTTGTTATTGTTATACATTCAACATCTTAAAAAAAACTAAAGAAATATGTTTTTTGTTGATTTGATAATAGTGATTATTATCACTATTATCATTCTTATTATAATGTGTTGCTCTCTGTCTTTATGCAGACGACACACAGCTTTACGTATCAGTCAAACCAACAACTCCTCGTCTCTACTGTCCTCGTCTTGTCCAATCATGTCTCATATTCTCAGAAAGTGAATAATCAGGCTTTTCCCCCTGAACTGAAGCTTGATGGACGTCTCTTCGCCTGATGTTTTTACAGATGCTGCGGACTGTGTTTTCATGAGGAGCTGCATCTTACCTTGCAGTTTTCAGCCCGGAGAGGAATTGGTCATCCACTGGATTCAGGTGACAACAGGATACACTGTCCACTCCTTCTACCACAACCAAGACCAGTTAGGGCGCCAGGACCCTCGCTTCAGAGACCGGACGTCGCTGTTTAAGGACCAGATCTCCAGAGGAAACGCCTCGCTCCGGCTCACAGGGGTGAAGATCCAGGACCAAGGCCCATACAAGTGCTACACCGGCACCAAGACTGGCACCAAGGAGCCAATCATCAACTTAAATGTCGACGGTATGAGAAACAGATTAATGACAGAAAACACACACAAACATTATTACGTTAAAATGTTTGAACTTTAACACTATTTGAGAAACTTGACAGAAATGATGAGTTTTTCTACTTATCCTCCTACAACTGTTCGTATGAGATCTTGTGAATTTTCGTGCCAGCAACGCAAGCATTCAGTGCGCCTGTGCAATACCCTTCATTGTTTAGGCAACAAAACCACTACTGACACCACGCTGCTGGAGACCCAGGCCGTATATAAAGTAGCGAGCTATTTATACGCCTTTCCATGAGATCGTGCTGCCAGTTCAGCCTAAATTCAGTTTGGCACAAACATGGCCTGCTTTTTGTCTCAATGCGGTTCTCAGCTGTTGTGAAGCTTCAGTGTGTTCGTGGCTCGATTAAAGATTAAAGCAGGCTAAACAGAACCAGTAGAGAACCAGCATTATAACAATATAAAACATATTCTACGACTAATATGAATATATAACAGTTCCAAGTGATATTTAGATAAGTGTGCTTTAAGTGTTGCATCCTTCATTGTGCTCGGTGACGTGTGAACGCACACTGAAGTGCTTAACTTTTCTTAAATTCAGCTTCACTGAGCAGAGAAGGGTACGTGTTGTCAAACTGTCTCTCTCAGCGACGGCTCCACAACCTCCGGCTGATAAAGTTTCAGTCTCGGGGGAGAGAAGCCTGATATCTATTCAAGGCTGTGGGAATAAGGTCATCCAGTAGATAGGGACACCTGCACCCTCAACACAACCTCAACAGTTCTGAGAGGAACCTACTGTGCTGATAGCAAATAAAGAAAACATGAAGAGAATGTCTGTGGTGAGGGAGTCACGTCTTAAATGAATTCTCTGTAAGCTTCCCCCCCATTTCTCCACCACACGTTTTCTAAATTCATATATGTGGAAATAAATGAAACTAATCAGACTATCTCGATTTTTGTATTTTATCTTTCTAAAATAAATCAGCCCTTTATGATCACTGACCATGAGCAGTGATGGAAAAACTAATTTCTTTATATAAAGCCGAAACTAATCTTTATACCCGATATAAAGCGATAAAAACATCCGTGTGATCGGAATTCATTCGTCAGCTGTTAAAGGAGGCTGAAGTGCAAATGCTGTAAAGTTACTGTACTCATTCAGTTAAGAACAGAAGCCGTCTGTTATATTTAAAAAGCTGTTTTATTCCTGCAATGTAATCATATTTTAAGAAACGATAGAAGATTTAGCTGGAAAAGCTTTTTGATTCATAATTAGTGCCGTTTGATTTGCAGGTAAATCTGAACAGAAACTATGAAGACATTAACACTTCAAAACGTCTTCACAGCTCCGGTCCGTGAAGTCCACATTCAGCAGGTAGAAAACAGGATCACCTGCAGCTCAGAGGGGATCTTCCCTAAACCTGAGCTCACCTGGTCCACCAGCTCTCAGTCCAACGTGACCCTCCAGAACAAACCCTCAGTCCAGCAGACTGACCAGCAGCTCTACAGCATCAGTAGTTCTCTGATAGTCTCACTTACTGATCTGGACTACAGCTGCACCGTCAGCACTCCAACAAACAAGAGGAGAGCCACGTGGTCTCAACCCAGTAAGTGTTTCTCAGAAGAAGTAGATTCTGATGAGAAATAGCAGATATCTGATCACCTCTTTTCATCTGTGTGTTGTATCTTTTTAGCTTCCATCAATGGCTCAGACACTGGAACAACAATCCCCTGCACGTCCTCAAACACTCCTCTAACAGGCCTCATCTGGAGGTTCAACCACAGTCACATCATCCTGAACAAGACCGGGTCCGACTCCACAGTCTCAGAGGAGTGGAGGCAGCAGGTGGAGAGTGTGTCTGAGTCAGGCAGCCTCACGCTAAAGGACTTATCTTCAGATCAAGAGGGGATTTACACCTGTGAGCTCAGTAACGCTGAGGAGACATACGTAACCAACACCTTTCTGAGGATAGAGAGAAGTCCAGGTAAGAAGGCAAGAGGTGGAACTTTCACTGTCACTGTTATCATCTGTGATATCTGGTTCATGACACGCCAAAGTATTTACACACAGTGGGTTCAGTTACTCACTGCAGCATGAAGTCATGAACCATCAGCTGAGTTCACTAGATGGGATCGATCAAGACAGCATCAATATTCTTGGTACGTTTGGACCCTTTCTGTAATAAACAGACTTCCTGGGCTCACTCAGTTCCAGCTGCATAGATTACTTTTGTCGACTCTGCAACCTTTACAATGTAGAACAACGAGGGGTTGCCACAGCCTCACCAGTTATTGTTTAGGCACTGTGAGGTGATTGTTGTAGTATTGCTAGGTGGTTGCTAATGTATGATGGTGTTTGCAACAGTGAACCTAAAGAGTTGCTAATGTATGACGGTGTTTGCAAGACTGTCCCTTAGGGTTTAAGGGGGTGAAGGTCTGTGTGTATTTTTAAGGAGGTGTCCCTAAGGGGTTGGTAGGTGGTTGCTAATGTATGATGGTGTTTGCAAGAGTCTCCCTAAGGGGTTAAAAAAATGAGCTCTTGAGGCTTTCAGGGGGTCTAAAGTGTCATCAGACCCCCTGAGAACCCCCGGGGTATGCACACTGCTGGAGTGTCATTACAAACAAGGTTGGCTGATGGGATTCATTATCAAATCTTTGAGTATAAAACACTTGTGGAACATGAAATACGATCAATAATTCTACCAATCTGTTCGTCAATAATTTATTAAGCAAACATGTTTA
>JAVDOI010000013.1:667058-704558 GCA_032191485.1 Leptoclinus maculatus | reverse complement strand
ACTGGAATCCTGCAGAACCAGTCTGCACACATTCTCTCACACACACACACCCCTACACACTCCTACACACACATTCCAACAAATACACAGTACACTTGAGTCACACTTCTGTTTTTCCACCAGCGTTAATCAAAGTCTGTATTACAGCCTGCAGCTGTCTACTGGTTTGTGTTTTTAGATTACTGATGACATCATTTCCTGGTTAGTGAAAAATGCTGCTGACAGACCCTTTAAACTGTACTTTTAGTAGAACCATAACTGACCAACTGACCCTTTAAACTGTACTTTCAGTAGAACCATAACTGATCAACAGACCCTTTAAACTGTACTTTTAGTAGAACCATAACTGACGAACAGACCCTTTAAACTGTACTTTTAGTAGAACCATAACTGACCAACAGACCCTTTAAACTGTACTTTAAGTAGAACCATAACTGACGAACGGACCCTTTAAACTGTACTTTTAGTAGAACCATAACTGACCAACTGACCCTTTAAACTGTACTTTCAGTAGAACCATAACTGATCAACGGACCCTTTAAACTGTACTTTCAGTAGAACCATAACTGACCAACGGACCCTTTAAACTGTACTTTCAGTAGAACCATAACTGACCAACGGACCCTTTAAACTGTACTTTTAGTAGAACCATAACTGATCAACGGACCCTTTAAACTGTACTTTTAGTAGAACCATAACTGACCAACTGACCCTTTAAACTGTACTTTTAGTAGAACCATAACTGACCAACAGACCCTTTAAACTGTACTTTCAGTAGAACCATAACTGACCAACAGACCCTTTAAACTGTACTTTTAGTAGAACCATAACTGACCAACAGACCCTTTAAACTGTACTTTCAGTAGAACCATAACTGATCAACAGACCTTTAAACTGTACTTTCAGTAGAACCATAACTGACCAACAGACCCTTTAAACTGTACTTTTAGTAGAACCATAACTGATCAACAGACCTTTAAACTGTACTTTTAGTAGAACCATAACTGACCAACAGACCCTTTAAACTGTACTTTTAGTAGAACCATAACCTGAAACTCACAGAGTTGACCTTTGATGCATTTTATTTCATTAGATGCTGTTTGTGTTTATGAATCTATGTCTCAAACATCATAGTTTAGGTCAATAAACTGCAAAGATCTGCGTCTGGTTCTACCTCAGTGGTGTTAAAAGGAGTCTAGACTTCATCTGGACCCTTTTCTCTTGTGAAATACTCGAGCGTTTGACCTTCTCAGACTCCTAAAAAATACTTTTCAAAATCGGGTTGAACGATTTTGAAGAAATATTTAATTGTGATTATTTTGACTGTGATATGAGAGTGATAACAGAGGATGTCACATGTGTAACGATTGTAAAGCCCTCTGAGGCAAATTTGTGATTTTGCGCGATACAAAATAAATACAATTGAAGGTCTTTAAATATGTTTTTACTTGGTTCGGCTGCTATTCTCCCTGAACTGAACGTTGATGGATGTCTCTTTACCTGATGTGTTGCAGATGTTGAGGTGTCCTGTGTCTTCGTGGAGAGCTGCATTCTACCGTGCAGCTTCAAAGCTGGTGAAGGTTTAGTCCTCCACTGGTATCAGCTGACAACGGGAATCATTCCTGTTCACTCTTTCTACTACAACCAAGACCAGTTCACCCACCAGAGCGAGAGCTTCAGAGGCAGGACGTCTCTGTTCAACGACCAGATCTCCAGAGGAAACGCCTCACTCCGGCTGACGGTGGTAAAGGTTCAGGACGAGGGCAGATACAAGTGCTACACCGGCACCGATACTGGCACCGAGGAATCGTTCATCGACCTAAAAGTGGACGGTATGAGAATGAGACACTCAGCTAATTATAACTTCAACACAATTTGCTGTTATTTCCCACATTTCCACTTTAAAAGCTATTTCAAGTCTTTTCTTACTCGTCTTCACAGCTCCGGTCCGTGAAGTCCACATTCAGCAGGTAGAAAACAGGATCACCTGCAGCTCAGAGGGGATCTTCCCTAAACCTGAGCTCACCTGGTCCACCAGCTCTCAGTCCAACGTGACCCTCCAGAACAAACCCTCAGTCCAGCAGACTGACCAGCAGCTCTACAGCATCAGTAGTTCTCTGATAGTCTCACTTACTGATCTGGACTACAGCTGCACCGTCAGCACTCCAACAAACAAGAGGAGAGCCACGTGGTCTCAACCCAGTAAGTGTTTCTCAGAAGAAGTAGATTCTGATGAGAAATAGCAGATATCTGATCACCTCTTTTCATCTGTGTGTTGTATCTTTTTAGCTTTCATCAATGGCTCAGACACTGGAACAACAATCCCCTGCACGTCCTCAAACACTCCTCTAACAGGCCTCATCTGGAGGTTCAACCACAGTCACATCATCCTGAACAAGACCGGGACCGACTCCACAGTCTCAGAGGAGTGGAGGCAGCAGGTGGAGAGTGTGTCTGAGTCAGGCAGCCTCACGCTAAAGGACTTATCTTCAGATCAAGAGGGGATTTACACCTGTGAGCTCAGTAACGCTGAGGAGACATACGTAACCAACACCTTTCTGAGGATAGAGAGAAGTCCAGGTAAGAAGGCAAGAGGTGGAACTTTCACTGTCACTGTTATCATCTGTGATATCTGGTTCATGACACGCCAAAGTATTTACACACAGTGGGTTCAGTTACTCACTGCAGCATGAAGTCATGAACCATCAGCTGAGTTCACTAGATGGGATCGATCAAGACAGCATCAATATTCTTGGTACGTTTGGACCCTTTCTGTAATAAACAGACTTCCTGGGCTCACTCAGTTCCAGCTGCATAGATTACTTTTGTCGACTCTGCAACCTTTACAATGTAGAACGAGGGGTTGTCACAGCCTCACCAGTTATTGTTTAGGCACTGTGAGGTTATTGTTGTAGTATTGCTAGGTGGTTGCTAATGTGTGGTTTTTGCAAGAGTCTCCCTAAGGGGTGACAAAACATGAGCTATTGAGGCTTTCAGGGGGTCTGAGGTGTCAATCAGACCCCCAGAGAACCCACCAAACAAGGTTGGCTGATGGGATGCATTATCAAATCTTTAAGTATAAAAAACTTGTGTAACACAAAATACAGAGAAATGATTATTTGATCAATTAGAACATTTACCATCAATAATTCTACCGATCTGTTCATCATCAGTAATTTATCAAGCAAACATGTTCATAGAGGATTCTTCTGAGAGGATTTCATCCTTTTTACCTTTTTCAATAAAGAGAGATGGAGTAAAAAAAGAAAAATCCTAAAAAGTCACCTAACATTTTAATGCTCAGATGTTGTCATTGCACTCGTGTAAGTTTGGTTTAAAGAAAGTTAAATTAACTAATGAAACTGTTTCTGTTTCAGACAGTCCCAATAATGACGAAGCAATTGCAGGCGGGGTGTTTGGAGCCATTTTGGTTTTGGTTTTAATTGCAGCAGCAGCATTCTGTATATATATAATGATGAAGAAGAAGAGAAAAAGAAGGAACCAAAGATCCAACGGTCATATCTCTCAGTAAGTATGTCTTCTGTGTTGAATACAACAGCAGCAGCACTCTGGTGAACTCTTCATGAGTTATGACTTTCTTTTTGCTGTAATTAATTAATTTAATCAATAAGGCTGTATTAATGATGTACTGTGACAGGAGTTGATTCATATTTAATACGTTAAAATGTATTAAATTGGTGAGACAAACACAAATTTACTTAATGTAACAATAAAAGTTGAATTATTAAATTAACAGTTAAAATCTACTTTTACATTGTCTGTTACAAACCTAAACAAGTCGACACAGCTGAGATGATGATATGAGAGATTATTTGGAGTTTCAGCTCTGAAGTTCATTTCATTTTGTCTGCAGACAACACGAGATGACTAACCTGACAGAAACGACAGAAGATGGACGTCCACAAAGACGTAACGCCGATCCGCTCCTTAATGAAGAGTCAAACATCTCCACTGGGGATTGAAGCATGAATTTATACTTGATGCACTTATTTCCTGCACTGAGAGCATGAACTTGAAGGGAGCATTAATACAACAACAAGGCCTTCTGTTTGTGCTCTGCATAAATCCTGATCACCCAAACTGAATGAAGGACACTGTGGACCAGGACTGTGCTCTACTGAACTCAATGTGCAGCTTTAAATTTGGTTCAATTTGGTGCTAAACAGAAATGAAGGCTAAATACTTTTGCATACTTTTGCAGCTAAAAGGTGTGTTTTCTCTTTCATGATGTTGGCGATGGGGTTCTACATGAAAAAACGTTTCATTGTTTCAAATGAGATTTATGTATTTGTGTTTTTATTTGTGTGTTTGTGCAGTTTGTTTGAGTTTTGTGTTAAACGCTTCATGAATAGTTATTTCTCCACACTTCGTTACTTATTCATGTATATTTAATGTTTTCAGGGACTTTGAAGGATCAGTGTGTTTTAGTTTGCACTAACTGAACTCAATATGTGAGCTTTGCTTGTAAAGTTGGTGCTCAACAGAAAAGACCAAATACTGTTGGAAATAAACAGAAAATTCAAGCATTACAAAAGTTAGCAACGATGTTTACTCTTTTTATTGACAAAAAAAAAAGTTCAGGTAAAATAAGTTAGGGTTTCTGCCGTTGTTTGTTTGTTTGTTTAGTGGTTTATTTAGCATGTATTGTACCAGATTTAGCTCAAAGCTAATCCTCGTGTGTAGTTCCTGAGAGGAGGCTACTGGTGATGTACATAAAACACCAAATGAAAATATGTCTCCATGTTTGTATTAATAAATGTATAAATGAGTCTGTGAGTGACGTGTGAACAAACCCCTCTGTGTTAACCTCCAGAACATAGAGAGGAATGAACGTGTAACGTTTGGTGTATGTAAGAGCTGCTGAAGTGGAGATTTATGGATCAGAGTCTGAGAACAAACTCATTTAGAGAAAACGTCCTTTAAAGAGACGTTTAGTTACATTACAGACATTTAGAGACTCTACAGGTGAAGAGGGTCAAAACATGAACTCAGAGATATCACCATGAAGCTTCACCACTTCATCACTCACATTAAGAGGATTTATCGTGTTACAAGTTTACTGAGATGTCATGTTTAAATATGCAAATGAGGCGTTATGTAATGGTAACTTTAGGAGAAATCTACAGACACAAACAGACAAAGTATGAAATAAATGTTTTCTTTCCTCTAGTCTGAAAGAAGACGAGTTATGGAATAAAAATCTCAACATTGATCAGTGCATGAGAACAATGTTTGAGCTTGAAGTGTCTCTTTAACGCGTAGACTCTGCTGAGGCAACAAGAGAAACGATGGAAACGCAGACAGCAACAGTTCACTGACTCAATGATAAAGAGATGAAATATGAGCTCACTGGCAACAGAAGCAAATCCAAAGAGAAGTAAACTCCACAGGTGAACAGGGCAGGACAGAGACGCAGGTCCAGGTTTAAGAGACAGGAAGTGACGTTCTGATTGGAGGAAATGGAGCCGGTATGTGTGCTGACGTAACGAGACACAGGTGAGCAGGATTCCTGGAGGAAGTCCGTGGTGGACAGGTGGAGAACGGCGATAAGTTATCTCGTGTTGAACTACTTTTATCTTTAAGGTTTTGGGAGGCTGACATTGAGTTGAGTCACCTGTAGAGCTGAAGGGTTCTACCTGGTCCAACAAATAAAAAACCTTCCTGGAGGTCGTTCAATTTGTTATCTTTGGTTTAAAGGTAAAAGCTTTACATAAATCTTCTTCCACTATGTTGTAGACTCCATCTTGGCCTCTCCGGGCAGCGATGTGATGGTTTTCCTGTAGTCGTCTCTCACAGCGTCCCTCACATTCAGTCTCACCTGGAGGTTCAGATCCCATCCTCGTCGCAGGTGAAGGTCCGGGATCAGCGGAGGCCTCGTGTCTCCAAACGACCTCTCAGCGTGGCACCAGGAGAAGCTGCACCTGGTCAGACTGTCAGACTCTGCTGCTGTAAAACAAGAGGTTTCTTGAAGGGACTCTGGTGCTCGGGAACACGTTTGTCCACTGGGAGCGTCCAAATCAACACCAAATGAAGGTCGTAGAAGCTTTACACGATGAAAGTTTAAATTATAATTAATGTACAAAGACAACCTGAAGCTACTTTTATTTAGAAGCGGTATTTTTTCGCATTCTCACCAGCTGAAATCTTATTTATTTGGAGCCAATAGTGTCTTTAAATTCATCAAGATTCTCCTCTATTGAATCTTTATTCTGTCTTTAAGTATTTAAAACAGATTATAATTTATTATAAACTAGATTATTTGACCAGACGATAGAAACAAACGAGTCAAAGATGTCTGCTGAGTGTAAATGTTTATTCAAACCACACAAATACAATACAAATAGTGATATACTGATTTAGTTATTCACTTCAAATACAAGTTAAAAAACACACAGCGCTATGTAACTGGAAACAAAAATAAAAGGAAGAAACGTGTGGATTTAAATAGGAGAGTTGAACCGTGGGTTCTCCTCTCTGTAGTCGTGCGAGTCTCCTTGGAAGGGCAGATGTGGAGGATAGTTACAGATCCCCATCAGGAAGATGATGATGGTGCCGAGAGTCATCACCGGGGTCACCACCACGAGACAGAGGCGGTCCACCGTACGAGCGATGCCGCTCCAGTTATCTTTCTCCTGTGAAGAGAGAAACATTATGGTTATATGTGAAAAGTGAAGCCAAAGCTTCATGTGTTAAAGCTGCATTCTCTCTAGTGTCCACCAGGGGGCGACTCCTCTGGTTGTATAGAAGTCTATAGAAAATGACTCTACTTCTCTCTTGATTTATTACCTCAGTAAACATTGTAAACATGAGTTTATGGTCTCAATCTCTAGTTTCAAGTCTTCTTCAATACAGCGTGATGTTCATTTAGTACATTATGGTCCATTTAGAGTCAAACAGACCATAAAGCAGGGGATGCTTTAGGGCGGGGCTACACGGTGATTGACAGGTCTCTACCAGAGACGTATACGACGTCTCTACGTCACTCCTCCTCAGTCCAGATATGGTCACTTCCTGTTCACTGGTTGCAAAAAAACAAGATGGCGACGGCCAAATCGCCGAACTCGAGGCTTCAAACCATCAGTTCACAAACCAATGAGTGACGTCACGATGACTACGCCCACTTCTTATATACAGGCTGCTAAAAAATGTTACTTATTCAGTCTCTCTTTCAAACTCTCAAAGCAGAGTCAGTGAAAGACAGGCATGAGACTGACAAATGCTGAAAAGGGAGGAACATTATCAACACAACATTTCTAGGGGGGGGGGGGGGGGTGCTGGTGGCATGAATTTTCATTTTTAAATATGATCTTTAAAATGTAGCACTCTGGTGTACTCTGAGAATAACATTTAGTGATAAGACCATATTTACTCTTTAAGCAAAAGAATAATTTATTATTCGGTTATTTATCACTATTTAAGCTCCAGTTGAACAGCTGGCTAGTTAGCTTGTGATTAGTTTTCATTGAACCCTGTTACTGTATGTCTTCATATTAACTTCTACTGTTACTGTATGTCTTCATATTAACTTCTACTGTTACTGTACGTCTTCATATTAACTTCTACTGTTACTGTACGTCTTCATATTAACTTCTACTGTTACTGTATGTCTTCATATTAACTTCTACTGTTACTGTACGTCTTCATATTAACTTCTACTGTTACTGTATGTCTTCATATTAACTTCTACTGTTACTGTACGTCTTCATATTAACTTCTACTGTTACTGTATGTCTTCATATTAACTTCTACTGTTACTGTATGTCTTCATATTAACTTCTACTGTTACTGTATGTCTTCATATTAACTTCTACTGTTACTGTATGTCTTCATATTAACTTCTACTGTTACTGTACGTCTTCATGTTAACTTCTACTGTTACTGTATGTCTTCATATTAACTTCTACTGTTACTGTACGTCTTCATATTAACTTCTACTGTTACTGTATGTCTTCATATTAACTTCTACTGTTACTGTATGTCTTCATATTAACTTCTACTGTTACTGTATGTCTTCATATTAACTTCTACTGTTACTGTACGTCTTCATATTAACTTCTACTGTTACTGTATGTCTTCATATTAACTTCTACTGTTACTGTATGTCTTCATATTAACTTCTACTGTTACTGTACGTCTTCATATTAACTTCTACTGTTACTGTATGTCTTCATATTAACTTCTACTGTTACTGTATGTCTTTATATTAACTTCTACTGTTACTGTACGTCTTCATATTAACTTCTACTGTTACTGTATGTCTTCATATTAACTTCTACTGTTACTGTACGTCTTCATATTAACTTCTACTGTTACTGTATGTCTTCATATTAACTTCTACTGTTACTGTACGTCTTCATATTAACTTCTACTGTTACTGTACGTCTTCATATTAACTTCTACTGTTACTGTACGTCTTCATATTAACTTCTACTGTTACTGTACGTCTTCATATTAACTTCTACTGTTACTGTATGTCTTCATATTAACTTCTACTGTTACTGTACGTCTTCATATTAACTTCTACTGTTACTGTACGTCTTCATATTAACTTCTACTGTTACTGTACGTCTTCATATTAACTTCTACTGTTACTGTAAGTCTTCATATTAACTTCCACTGTTACTGTATGTCTTCATATTAACTTCTACTGTTACTGTATGTCTTCATATTAACTTCTACTGTTACTGTACGTCTTCATATTAACTTCTACTGTTACTGTATGTCTTCATATTAACTTCTACTGTTACTGTACGTCTTCATATTAACTTCTACTGTTACTGTACGTCTTCATATTAACTTCTACTGTTACTGTATGTCTTCATATTAACTTCTACTGTTACTGTACATCTTCATATTAACTTCTACTGTTACTGTACGTCTTCATATTAACTTCTACTGTTACTGTACGTCTTCATATTAACTTCTACTGTTACTGTACGTCTTCATATTAACTTCTACTGTTACTGTACATCTTCATATTAACTTCTACTGTTACTGTACGTCTTCATATTAACTTCTACTGTTACTGTACGTCTTCATATTAACTTCTACTGTTACTGTACGTCTTCATATTAACTTCTACTGTTACTGTACGTCTTCATATTAACTTCTACTGTTACTGTACGTCTTCATATTAACTTCTACTGTTACTGTACGTCTTCATATTAACTTCTACTGTTACTGTACGTCTTCATATTAACTTCTACTGTTACTGTACGTCTTCATATTAACTTCTACTGTTACTGTACGTCTTCATATTAACTTCTACTGTTACTGTACGTCTTCATATTAACTTCTACTGTTACTGTACGTCTTCATATTAACTTCTACTGTTACTGTACGTCTTCATATTAACTTCTACTGTTACTGTACGTCTTCATATTAACTTCTACTGTTACTGTATGTCTTCATATTAACTTCTACTGTTACTGTATGTCTTCATATTAACTTCTACTGTTACTGTATGTCTTCATATTAACTTCTACTGTTACTGTACGTCTTCATATTAACTTCTACTGTTACTGTACGTCTTCATATTAACTTCTACTGTTACTGTACGTCTTCATATTAACTTCTACTGTTACTGTACGTCTTCATATTAACTTCTACTGTTACTGTACAGCTGTTAGAATAGTGGCCTATCTTCTATTTGCAATTAATATGCATTCAATCCAGTTATATTATTTAAATTAAAATGATAATCTACTCTGGCTGTGGTCATTACAGTGAACAGTGTCTGGCAGTGTGATAAGAGGGCACGCCCTTGTTGCTGTACTTTATCTCCTTGGAGCAGAGGCTGCATTCAGCAGACCTGCCTCATCAATGTATTTAAAACACTGTGACAGCAGGAAGCTGTACTCACGTCTGTTTAGACCTCCACCTTTATCCAGGCCCAGCTCCACTCACAGCTCAGCCCTGCGTCAAGCTGCACTACACAAACAGCCTCCTCTTCATTAAACTCTTTGACCTCATCATCTCATCAGTATCTGGACCTCATCATCTCATCAGTATCTGGGCCTCATCATCTCATCAGTATCTGGGCCTCATCATCTCATCAGTATCTGGGCCTCATCATCTCATCAGTATCTGGGCCTCATCATCTCATCAGTATCTGGGCCTTTGATTCTACTTTGAGTTAAAAAAAACAACCTGCCAGCAGATCCGCCGGTGTTCTGGTTTAATGTTAACGAGTGACCGCGTGAACTGAACCGGAACACGGGGGGGGGGGGCTTCATGTTTCATCACGTTACGTTTTTTCCTCCAAATTCGCGATAATGACGAACGTTAACAGTCGACAGAGTTCCGCATGCAGTGGACGTTAACTTAACCAGCAAGTCTGAACAATAACGGAACTTAAACTGTAACGGAGGGAAATGAAGACGCTGTAGACATCTGAACGCTGATTGGACAAGACTCGACACGTCACATCAAAGATGTTTTATTGTGAAGATCACGAAATCACCTTTTCTCCTCGTCTCACTCCAATCGGAGAAACGCTGGCTGGCCAGTTCGACGTACTCTGCTTTTTATCGTTATGTTAGCAAGCACATACATTAAGACAATGATACGAGTAGAAGCGCTCCGGATAGTTACGGAATCACAGTGTGTTCACATGTTCACACGCGATCGTCAGAGCCCACGGAGGTATTCTTAACACCCCCCCCCCCCCCACCCCAAAAAAAAAAAATTCGGATTTACACTGATCTCAGAAATGGTCTCTGGAGTTCTAAAAACGGCGGAAATCCGCCGAACGGCGGAAAAGTCTCATGCCTGGAAAGACCAACAAAGGTTTATAATGAGTTTTATTTTGGTTTTGTCGAGCAAAGTCAGCGAGGTAAAATGTTTCTGTCAATGGAGTCTGGTGATTAGATTCATATTTCGATAGTAAGAGTTTCCCACTGAAGACAAAAGCCAGATGTGTGGTACTGATACTGTAGTGAGGTCCAACACTGATGTTTGGTGTTCTGGTTCAGGACTCCCTGAGGACCAGTCAACCAGAGGACCGAGCTCTGTTTACACGTAGGATCAGTGATGGTGGCGTCGTCACGTTATATGATATTTAAACGATTGATACATTTATTAACACCAGGGCAGGCGTTTGTAATTATTTTATTCTCTGTTCTTTTTGCACACTATTTATCAGCATTATAAGAATGAACTTAATTTATTATCGCACTTTCTACTTTCTTTTTGTAGAAATAAAACAGCAATCATAAAAGGTCCGGGGGATCAAATCAAATAAAGTTATAAAACAATAAATAAAATGGCAGATGAAACCTCGTCTCACCTCGTTGTAGTCGTTCTTGTTGCGCATGTGTTTGATGATGTAGTTTGCTCCGTCCACCCCCGGCTTCATCTCTGCGTACAGCTGATCCGCCACTCCTCCCTCTTCCTTTGGCTTCACAACTACACAGGAAGTTGATTTATGATCAGTTTCTGTTAGACGACCACAACGCTGAGATGACCCCACTGACAGGTGATCAAATCAAACGCACCGTTACCTTGATTAAAAATGACAGATAATGTAAATACATGACTCAACATGATAAATATCACAGGTCTCGTTGTTTTCAGACACTTTAATAAAGAAAAGTAACATCAAGCTCTCTGGTGTTCAGCGTGGACCTACTTGAAGCGTGCGTGGCTCGTGCCGTCAGTCCGTGCCTCTCCGACTGCTTCTCGAACATCAGCTCGCTGCGGGACTTCACGCTGTAGTATTCCTCCGCCGAGGCGATGTAGCCCACGGAGCTGGATCGACGCGGCAGCGCTCCGTCCCAGGACGGCTCCTCCTCCGAGGGGCGGGACATGCGCAGGAGGCGGGGCAGCCGCTCGAGGAAGAACTGGAGAGCAAATAAACAGCAGCACGTTTGAAGTCATGATGGGCATTTTTTTTAAACACGACAGTCCACACACACACACATACTCCAGTATGTGTGTGTGTGTGTGTGTGTGTGTGTGTGTTACCTTCTTGGTCCAGTCAGACATGACGTGTGTACTCGGTGTCCTGAAGTGCAGGTTGAGGACGACCACACAGTTCAATACCACAATCGTCACCAACACCATGATGAACATCAAATATCTGAGAGAGAGACACACACGGTAAATGTATATAATAAATATTTGTTGTTGGTGTGTGTGTGTGTGTGTGTGTGTGTGCGTGCATGTGTGTGTCTTACTTGACAATAAGTGGAACAGACATGGAAGTCTCCGGCAGCCTTTGAGAGATCAGCAGCAGGAAGACAGACTGAGCCAGCAGCACCGAGATGGACAAAGTCATCTTCTCACCACCTGCACACACACACACACACACACACACACACACCAGTAAACCAGTAGTTTGTGTTGATGTGCTTGTTAAGTGAGTAAATGGTGAGTAAGAGGAGGAGCACTGACTGTCAGCGGGGAGGTAGTAGACCAGCGAGGCCAGGAAGGAGATGAGCACACAGGGGATGATGATGTTGACGATGTAGAAGAGCGGCTTGCGTTTGATGACCAGGTAGAAGGTGATGTCCTGGTGCTTGTTGCTCTCCATGGGAATGTGTTTGTAGGTGTTCCTCTTGGCCGGCCGGTGGTTGATCTCCCACTCGCCGTTCTCTGTCGGGAGAAAAGCAGCGAGGAAGACAACGCAGAGGAAAACAAAAAACAAACTTTTAGATGACGAAGATGGATAACATGACACGGGAGCTGCTGGTCTACCGGTGCCTCGGTTGGGTTGAATCTGAATTAACTCTTTAAAACACCAAAGTCACACAGTGACACAAACAAGCTAACCGATGGAGGCAGCGGTAAACCAGTAGCTCTTGTGTTCTGAGAGGTAAAATCACTGAGTCTGGTGGTAGATAACAGATTCTAAATATAGCACACACTTAAACTGATATCCATGTTTTTAGGTGTTTAAAATACTGTCCCTTTAAAGTCAGTATCTACAAAGATGACTTTTTGTTCCTGCATATATATAATTAAAATAAAATGCCTCTGAGGGAAATAAATCTGTCAGATTGTATTCCTGGCAGCGTGGAGAATTCTTGAAAACAGCAATTTGTCAATTATGGAGGAAGAAAACATTTACAGAAACTATATGGTGTGGTATTGTTGATGTGCGCAACATAAGCAGAAGGGTTTGTATTCACCAGAAACAAAATGTGGCGCTTTAGTGAGGCAAACACATTTAAAACATATTGTGTTATAAAGTCAAAGGGTTCATACTTTGTAAAGTGAACATTTTAGGACATCTCAGAGCTTTTATTAAAATCTGGACTTATATTTACCACCATATTCTACAGTAAATGCTACGATGAGATGTGGTGTTCAAAGTTTCACAAGTTGTGATGTCTACAGATGATCCTATTTATTACTTTTGTTCCCTTTTCTTGTTCTTAGTATGACGTGAGTTCAACCACCCACTCCTACAACATGTATCATGTCAGCCTTCTGCAACATCAGCAGCATGTTAATTGTGAAAAACCAACTGGAGCCCCAATAAAAATAATCATAATAAAGTAACATATGCAAAGACAATTTCGCTGGAACCTCCAGGATATTTATTAAAATATGCCTTTACGTACCCGTGAAGCTAGCGGGGTCAATGATGATCCACTCCACCGTGAATGTTATGCCATCCGCCGTCGCGTCTTCCTTCAGCAGCATCCGGATCTCTTTGGCGTTGTAGGTCAGAGAGCTGCAGAGCAACATGGGAAATGTTATCTTTGAATCACATTTCAGAAGCAATAACCAGAGGAAAACTTTTACTACATATATTAAGAAAGTATTGTTTTGCTGCTCAAAAGTCTGCAGCTGGTCTGAACTGTCATGTGATCTTTTGCGTTTTCTTAGTTGAATAGTATTTTGTTTAAACCTCTTTGCTGTCATCTGGTTTTAAGTCCTTGTTTGGAAGCTCAGTTTTCTGATGTTTTTTTTATGGATTTCTGCACATTTATGATAAAACAATCGACATCTAAACCACCATTCTGATCTGTAAAATATGAATGATCTGGTCAAAACAGGAGAAAGCACATTCCCGATTAAACGTGGAGTATTCTGATAAGTTAGGTATGTAAAGAATATTTGGACACACAAGTGTTGACATTTTGCCACAAAGTAAACATGTAAACACAACGTACAAGTGTCCTATTTCAGACAAATTCATCTGTGCCTTAAATGCACCACATGACGCCTCACGTGAATTTGAGCGTGCAGTTCTGCCAGTCGAAGGGGAAGTAGTTGACGTTGATGGAGCAGGAGGAGCGGAAGATGGCGGGAGGTAACCAGTAGCAGAGCCCAGTAGGATCCACCAGTACGTTACTGTAGTAGGCCACCTGGAACTGGGCGTCGTTACTGGCAGAGAGGATTACAACACACAAATATGTACACATAAATACGTACAGTGTAGTTACAGGAGTAAATATACTGTATGTGTTATAGTACAACAATGTGTACATTTAGTGGCCGTTCTGAAGCTTTCAAATCATGGAATTTGCAGCTATTCAAAGGGACATTGAGGTGAGATTTTGTTTTGATGAATGTCTTTTTTCCTAAATATCTGCAAGCTCTATAGAAACTCTACCGTGAGTTTGATCGTCTTTTGCAGTCACAGTTTCTCCCCGAGCACTTGTAACTCAATGCGACCTCCGTTAGCATTAGCTGTTATTTAGCCAAGCAGCACTGTGCTGCCCGTCGGCTGCTAACAGCTAACGTTAACTAGCTTTTCTCCTGCCTATCGAAACAAGGATTTGTTGTTCACAATGTGGCATTATTAGGAAAATGTTCTATTGTCCCCAAGACGACGTTAGTCTCGAACCTTGATCACCTGCAGTACTGCAGAAATACAAGTACGTTTTCAGAATTTGTACTTTGACTTGGTACGGAACTCTCCGTTTTTCACTATTACATGCAAGTTTCAAGTCTTTGCAAGTCGATTTTAAGACAGCAGCAAAACAAAAGAATCACAGAAAAAAAACTGCGTAACTCAAATCAAAAGACTTTTGAATAAGTGTTGATGTGTGCCGTCTTTTAAACTCTTTAAAGTGCATCCAAAATGTAGAGTTAAAGACATTCAGCCCATCTTCTAGACAAGAGCAGACATCTAACACATTACAGCTGACACATCCAACAACACATAATGATGGTCCGTAGTTTAAAATGAACATTTTTGAGATGTATAGTTGTAAATCATCTGCGTAGTATCTTATTATTCATCCAAGAAGAAGCGATTACAAGGCAAACAGAAGAGGACCAAAGATGGAACCCTGGGGAACACCACGAAGAGGAGTTTCAGATAAAGAAGCATGTGTTCTCCCCAATTTATAGTTCTATATGTAAATAAAATCACAAATGCATTTATTACTTTCTTAAGATTCCTTTTACTATGAAAATGGACAGTTTAACAACATGTTCTTTCTGTGTGCCAAAATCACTCAATCATTTAGATGTAGCATATATTCCATAAAAAGAGTTACTTCTCAATGCAACTTTGGGCTGCCAGCTTTATGAAGGAAGATTTATTAAGATTGTGTCTCGACAAATGTGAACAAGAAGGAAAGTGAATCTCACTTGTTTTCCAGCACAATCTCCGGCAGCCACACCATGTTGGTCGGCAGACGAAGCATGTCGATGCCATCGAACTCTGTCACGTTCCACGACAGGCGGTAGTCAGTCCACGTCTGTGAGTAGCACAAACACATCGAGAATTCCGTCAAGTATTCGGTCAGAAAACTTCAACGTGAAGCCGGAGAGTAACGTTTACTTACGTGATCTATCCATACGTTCGTCAGCAGAGTCTCGTCCACTTCTTTCTACAAATGAAAAGCAAACAACAGATTAGAAGAGGACCAACTCCCCGTTCAAACTTGTACTCTGTTAAAGATATACTGGAGTATAAAAACAATGTTTTTAATTGTTTCACTTACGTATTAACTATATATTTCTGGATTCATTTTTGGATCCTAACGTGACTAACTGATCTGAATCTTTTTCAAACAAATGTAATCATTGAAATTTAAACATAATCACATTAATGTTTGAATGTAACACATTACATCTGACTTTTAATAATGTTTTTGTACAAAAATCAACAGTTATATATATTTATATATTCTTTCTTTCATATAAACAAACGCTCACATTATAATTATCCAGGACGGAGGATAGTTCAGTGATGGTTTTTAAAACTCAAAGCATCTTTATTGTTCTAAATTGTGCTGCAACTAACAATTATTTTCTAGATAAATAAATGTATCTTTTGGTCAATAAAAATGTCAGAACACAGTGAAAAAGGTGATTCTTTAAAAATCTTGTTGTGTCCAAAACCCAAAGATATTCAGTTTAATATGATACAAAACAGAGAAAAGCCGGAAATTTACATATTTGAGAAACTGAAACAGCATTTTTCTGCAATTTCTGCATGAAAATGACTTTAGATTAATTTGAGATATTTTTCTGTCGATCGACAATTCAATCTGTTCACGAGTCGTTGCAGCTCTAGTTCCAAACGTTTACGTTGGATCCGAGTCTCTCTTTTGAGATTATGTCACTTGCTTGTTTGAGTTAATCCTATAATGCAAATTTAAATCCATAACAACAAACTGAACCCTGATACTCTTGGCAGAAACAGAAGCATTTGATTTGTCTACTTTTGCAGAAAGGGTGGATTTCTGGCATGGAGGCGAACGGAGAAGAGAACAACTCAGAAAGAGGTCAAAACTGCTGCAACACTATGTTGCAGCAGTATAACACTATAACTATGTTGTTATAGTGAGAGCAACATGTTTGTGTCCTTCATTGCTGTCATCAGAGAGACACTTTTGGTATTATTGAGATAAAAAAGAAATGTATGCTTGCACTCAAACATTAAAAAAATAATTTGAGGCCGAGGGAATGGGGGGGGGGGGGGGGGGAGGATGTGGCGTGATTTTAACTCCACAACATTGGAGATGGATGGAAGGGGGGTGACCACCATTTTTTTGGGGGGATCAGAAAATGTCACAAGGACACACCTCTGCACACACACACACACACACACACACACAGACACACACAGAGTCCGTACCAGAGAGATGAGGTTGGAGAGGGTGAGTGCGAGGTAAACGTCGACGACGTCCTGCTGCCTCTCAACGGGACGCAGCTCTTTGTTGTATCCTCGTTCTTTAATCAGGTAGTTGATCAGACGCTCCTCCTCGTTCCTGCCCAGGACCTCTGAGACATCGATAGATCAGTTAAAAAGTACAACATGTACCTCTGAGACATCGATAGATCAGTTAAAAAGTACAACATGTACCTCTGACACATCGATACATCAGTTAAAAAGTACAACATGTACCTCTGACACATCGATACATCAGTTAAAAAGTACAACATGTACCTCTGACACATCGATACATCAGTTAAAAAGTACAACATGTACCTCTGACACATCGATAGATCAGTTAAAAGGTACAACATGTACCTCTGACACATCGATAGATCAGTTAAAAAGTACAACATATACCTCTGAGATGTAGTACAGTAAAAAGTACAACATGTACCTCTGAGATGTAGTACAGTATAAAGTACAATATTTACCTTCTAAAGTGTAGTGAAGGAGAAGTAGAAAGATGTACAAAAAGGAAATACTCAAGAGAGGTACAAGTACCTCACTTGAGTAAATGTACATTCCACCACTAGTACAAATGAAAGAAATAAATACAAAAAGAAAAAACACAAAATTGTGTAGCTCTGATACTTCTAGTTGACCCCAAAAGACATTGCATCTCACACACACACACACACACACACACACACACACACACACACACACACACACACACACACACACACACACACACACACACACACACACACACACCATAACAAACAGCGTCTGGAGTGTGAATACTTTCATGGAGATCATGTTTCAGGGTATAACGGCAGCTGCTCTGTAGTTCAGAACACTACACTGCTGCTTTAACACCACCTGTCATGTACACACTGCATATACACACTGCAAGTACACACTGCATGTACACTCTGCAGGTACACACTGCATGTACACACTGCATGTACACACTGCAAGTACACACTGCAAGTAACCAGCAGACATTTACCCTCCAAACACTCACAGTTTACCACACGGCCATCTTTGTTTATATTCTCTCATATATTGACTCATAATTAAATCAAAGCCACTGGAGGTTCCTCACTATACAATAAAAACCTCTAATTTACATTTTGTCTTGCAATTCTTAATTATTTTTACTTATTTCTGACATTTAATTCTTCATTTAAAGACTCAAGTAGCGCTGCAACTTACAACTGTTTTAAATATCGATGAATCTGACGATCGATTAGTTCATTAAATGTAATATTATAGTAAAAAGCACCCAAAGCCCAAGTTGAGCTTTACAAACTCAAACTCCTTTTTTTTGCCCAACTATTATAAAAGACTAATTAAACTGTTATTATTTACATTTCTGAAGCTGAAACCAGTGAATTTTTGGTATTTTTGCTTTTTAAGAAAGGACTTAAAAAACATCAATCGACTAAATATTTAAAAAATAATTTAATTTAAATAGCAGTTTAAAATACAAGTGACATCTCAAGGTGCTTCACATACAAGTTAAAAACTATGATAGTACAACATTACAATGACTATTACAGAAAAGAAGCATGCGATCATAAAGGTTAGAATAGGATCAATAAATCAAACTAAAGACGTATCGACTAATGAATCAGTTTATATCATTTCACTGAGACACAAACAGCTCAGTTACAAGAGGATCTTCTAACCTTTTAAGTAAATACATGAGTTAGAAAAGTGCAGAATATGTATTTATTAGCACAGAAATCAAAATAAATAGATATTTGCTTCTTTAACACTACAATAGTCAGTATGGGTCTTCACCCTGACTTTGGATAAAAGCAGCTTCAGCACACAAAGTTCAACACTCACCAGAGATCACAGCGAGCAGGAACACGGCGCTCAGCGCTGCAGGCCGGAGCTTCATGGCTGAGTGGTGGTGAGCAGGAGGCTCCGGCTCCTTTTAGAGTCGCACTGAGTGACGGGCAGCAGCTGCAGAAACACCGGAGAGGAAATAGAAACACACAGCCGGCTGCCCTCAACCAACAAATTCAGAATCTACGCAAAAGTCAACGTTGTTAGTTTAACCGCAAAACACGATACGTCTGTTTGTGACGTGAAGGTTTCACACTGGACCCTTTATGTCACCTGCAGAACCCATAAAGCCTGATGATTCATATTATATCTGCTCTTAAGTTCAGAAAACACTTTTAGGAAGTTATGGGACTTGAAATAATCCTCTTTCCTGTTTAACAAAGAATAGATAAACTGTTCACTAACCAACAGTCTAATCCTCCAAATGTGTCCAACAAATCACCTGCAACACTTTAAACACCTGAGAACACTTTGATATTCCAGTTCTGCAGTTTGAAACCCCAGCAGGTACGTAATGTATTTCAGGTCAAAGTTTGACGATCAGATAAGGTTTACATGAAGGCCGAGCGTTCCTGCTGTGCATGTGTACAACTGATGGAATTAGGTTTCACTTTCATTTACATGTTCACGCCTGGTGAACAGACATGTTGATAACGTTTTGGCTTTTTACTCACGATTGTTTTATTCAAGTCACAGTAACGA
The DNA here is from genome assembly GCA_032191485.1 of Leptoclinus maculatus. Taxonomy (NCBI): domain Eukaryota; kingdom Metazoa; phylum Chordata; class Actinopteri; order Perciformes; family Stichaeidae; genus Leptoclinus; species Leptoclinus maculatus. The sequence goes on along the minus strand of JAVDOI010000013.1, from coordinate 684,910 downwards.
GCGAAGTCGTCGTCAACTCAATTAATTTATTGAAAAAACACAAAAGTCTCTCCTAGAGCCACGGTCTGGTTTGTCCCTTCTGGGCTGCTGTAGAAACATGGCGGACTCCAACAATTCTTAGTTTCAGGTGATTATACACGGATTAAAACACAGTTAAATATATTCTGAATCCTCTTAAATGTTACACACATTTCATCTGTTATGAAAACAGATCCGTCATTTATTTACCAAACAATAAAAAGCACAAAGATTTTACCTTTAAAAATATTAGTTTAATAGATGTCATGAAGTGTAAGAAGTTTAAAAGTTAAGATCATAGTCCATAAAAGCTTTGTTTCTCTTCTTATGAACTGTGTTATTGTCCTTCGTCTCCTCAGAGCGACAGGTTGACGTCGCTCTTCATCTTGCCGCTGCTGAGGCTGTGGATCATGGCGATCATGGACGAGTGTTTGCTCAGCTCGTCCTCCTTCTGCTTCAGCTTCGTCTCCAGCGTGCTCTTCTGCATCTCCAGAGACGACGCCTGCACAACAGGAGACGCATCATCACAGGGTTCACGAGGTGAACGTCTCTCTGCATGTTTCATACATTAACCGTTAAGTCCCAAAGCTACAGCGCAGATACATCTTTTGGGCTTTTAACGAACCTCTTCTGTCTTTAGACTTGTTCTCATGTGCTTGGTTGTTGTTATTCTATTTGTAAAAGGAAGGTTCTCTGTTTTTATTTTTTAAATGTACAGCACTTTGAGCCACATAGTCTGTATGAAATTTGATACACATTTAAAGATTATTAATGGATTAATGGTTGAAGTAATTTTTAAAGGAAAAAAAAGTTCTCGAAAAGTTCAAAATTCTGATTCCAGCTTCTTAAATGTGAATATTTTCTGGTTTAATTACTCTTGAAGACGTCAAAAGATGATTATATGAATCTTTAAGAGCAGAAGTTTGTGAGGAACAGGAACCGACTCCAGGTTAAAGATGAACTGCCATAAATGAACTGTAGATGAGTCCTCCTCTTCCTCACCTTGATGCTCGCCTCCTTCCTGGCCTGCTCCGTCTTGTTCAGCTCCTTCCTCAACACATCCACCGTCTCCTCCAGCTCTCTCTTCTCTCGGTCCTTCTCCTGCAGCTTCTCCTCCTCGGCTCGCAGTTCACCGCGCAGACCTGACGGGGACGAGGCGAAGCATTTATTCAAGGAGGAGGGAAGGGAGGCACGGGAGAACCAGAACCAGGACTGAGAGGGTCAGACTGTCAGACCTGCTGCAGTAACATGAGAGGTTTTCTAAAGAGACTCTGGTGCTCAGAGACACGACCACTGTAGTCCACAGGGACCAACAGAACCAACACTCAGTTAAAGGTACCTGTAGTAGCTTTAAAGACATCTTTGGTTGGACGTTGATGTCGGACTAACCTGTGATGTCGCTGTTCTTCTGCTGTAGATCTGAACGGAGGGATCTGATCTCCTCCTCTCTCTCCTCCAACCCCGACGCCGTCCTGAGAAAGACAGAATTCAGAGAGAGCGCTGCAACCTGAACCTTTGAAACGGACGACGATCAAAAGTGTGCTTCCTGCAGTATTTATGTTTAAAAAGCATAACAATAGAGATGCTTAGATGTGTGTGGATTACTTCTCGTGCTGCAGCTGCAGCGCTTCGTGGTTCTTCCTCAGAGCGTCGCTCTGCTTGGTGAGTGAGATGTGAGCCGTCTGCAGCTCCTTCAGCAGCCGCTCGCTCTCGTTGAACCTGAAGAGGAAATCAACCCGTGAGACACTTTGAAACACACGCTGAAGCCTCCTACACTCGTTTCCTTCTGTCTGAACCTCAACACAACGGCTGACTGCAGGATGCTGCATTCAGGTATCTAATGTGAGGAATTCAAATGTGATTATTGCATTTTTTGCAATTTTGAGGGAACTGACTTGCAGATTCATTAAAACGTATTTCTTGCATGCCTCCTGCCTCTGACCTGTTGAGCAGGGCGTTGTAGACTCCCTTGAGGTCCTGGTGTGTATCGGAGTCCTGCTGCAGCCGGGCGTTGTGCTGCAGCAGCTCCTCGATGTCGGCCTTGGAGAGCTCCACCTCCCGCACCTGGTTGCTCAGCTCGCCCTGCAGATCCTCACGACGCCGCTCCGCCTCCTTCAGCAGGCTGCCCAGCTTACACGCCTGAGGTAAGATGGGGGTAAGGTTAGGGTAAGGTGAGGGTAAGGTTAGGGTAAGGTGAGGGTAAGGTGAGGGTAAAGTGAGGGTAAGGTGAGGGTAAGGTGAGGGTAAGGTTAGGGTTAGGTGAGGGTAAGGTTAGGGTAAGGTTAGGGTAAGGTTAGGGTTAGGTGAGGGTAAGGTGAGGGTAAGGTGAGGGTAAGGTTAGGGTAAGGTGAGGGTTAGGTTAGGGTAAGGTTAGGGTTAGGTTAGGGTAAGGTGAGGGTAAGGTTAGGGTAAGGTGAGGGTTAGGTTAGGGTAAGGTGAGGGTAAGGTGAGGGTTAGGTTAGGGTAAGGTTAGGGTTAGGTTAGGGTAAGGTGAGGGTTAGGTTAGGGTTAGGTGAGGGTAAGGTTAGGGTAAGGTGAGGGTTAGGTTAGGGTAAGGTGAGGGTTAGGTTAGGGTTAGGTGAGGGTAAGGTGAGGGTAAGGTGAGGGTAAGGTTAGGGTAAGGTGAGGGTTAGGTTAGGGTAAGGTGAGGGTTAGGTTAGGGTAAGGTGAGGGTAAGGTGAGGGTAAGGTGAGGGTAAGGTGAGGGTAAAGTGAGGGTAAGGTGAGGGTAAGGTGAGGGTAAGGTGAGGGTAAGTTTAGGGTAAAGCTGGGCTCAGACTGCAGGAGTTTCTGGTAATGTGAGGGGTTTACAGATCCAGTCTTAAACCTCCCGAAACGTCCTCGGGCTCATCGAGGCCGCTCCGATAATTTCAAACATGTTCGATACTCAGGAGTTAAAATCTGGATGATTACGTCACTGCTTTAGCCGATGAGAGAGACGAGCCAAGCAACGGTAAACGTTCTAGCCCTTGATGCTAACGTTAGCTAGCACACTACTGTTGAACACCACTCACTGAAGACCAGACAACCCCCGTGCCGTGTGTGTGTGTGTGTGTGTGTGTGTGTGTGTGTTACCTCAGCTTCAGCTTGAGCTCGTTCGAACAGATACTGAGCGATGAGGCGGTCGGCCTGAGAAAGAGCCAGAGCTTTCGCCTCCAACAAGTCCTGCAGACGACTCTCCTTAGACTGACGAGGAGACACAAATAAAATATGTTCAACTGAATGACCCACAAACGTCATAACACAATCAATAAAGACTCAACACAATAATTGTAATCCAGTTGTCTCATTTTCAGGATAAAAATATTTAAATTACAGAAACCTTTTTGTCCAGTTTAATGCCTCCACCCTGCAACACCTTTCACCTTTGTGAATCCTGTGATGCATGAGATGTATTTACCCTATAAGTATCTCATCTTTATAGATCTTGGTGCCCATGTATAAAAAGAAACACTAAATCTAATGCAGTGAAATACAGCAGACCTGAGTCAGCGACTGATAATAAGCTTCATGAAGGCCGGATTTAAGACACAAAGCAGAAGAGTTATTTCTCCTTCAATCACTAAAGAACTTTCACAATATTAAAAACAACTAAATAACATAAAGTAGTTTTTGTCCAGTTGAACAAACTCACCGCAAACGCTGAGATCTTCTGTTCATAGACGTCGATGATCTGAGACACGTGGGAGTCCTTCTCGTGTTCCTGCAGCTAGAAACCAACGGACATTAGTGAAATAAGAGTTACAGTCAACAGCTGAAGACGCAGTACGTTCAGCACAAAGAAGTTTTATAACGTTTACTACACGGTTTCTTTCACTGGAAAGGGTGAAATCTGAGCTCGTGAGCCCTTTAAACAAAGCCGTGTACCTCTCAAACTGTTATAGGGCCCAGAAAAGATGAGACGATCCAGTAATTCACTAGAAATAATCTACGATAGAAACACAGTTCTTCCACATTATTTTAGCAACTACAGAGCAAACTGTGTCAATTATATGCTGAGTATAAATGACCAAAGAAAACACACACACACACACACACCTCTAAGCCGTTCTGTATCTTGTCCACCAGACTGTGGATGCTCCTGCTGGAACCACTGGAACAGTCCAGTATGCTGGAGGGCGGGACTTCCTGCACGGCAACGCGTTTGACGGACAGCTCAGCCTCCCTCTGGCGATAGGCGTTGTTGGCGGCCATACTTTCTCCCAGACTTTGAGAGAACATTGTTCCATTAATGATTGACGGAGAGCGGGAGAAACTCACAACGACTCTGTTTCACAAGGTTTATATACGTAATCCATTCACCAACTGTTCATCAGCTAACTCATTGGCCAAATAATTATTGTTTTTTTTTAATCTTCGTTCGCCGTCGTCGAGAGAAAACTAAGTTTTCTTCAAGAACTCAAAGTACCACAGAGTCAATAACTGATGTACAAATGGTCATTTTGGCGATGAGGTATTTCGTTAATATGAACATAAGTTGTGAATAGTTTGAGGAGTTATTTTTCCTTCTCTGATCGTTTCATTTAAAGGATTTTTAGAAACATGAAGAGGTGAAAGCATCCTGTAAATATATATATATATATATATATATATATATATATATACAGTATCTATATGTAGAGGAAGGATGGTAACTATCTGTATACTCATATCTCATATTCATGGACTACTTTGTTGTCTTTATACAAGTCCTGTAAAGAAACAAGTCAAGTATTAAAAGCATTATAGAGAAACAAAGGTTGAATATCCTGTAAACTTTGATTTGGCTGCAAAATATTTACTCAAATGTAGATTTAAGACCTCCTGTTTCTAAAGCATCTCAAAACAAAATGTCCTTCTTTGTATAATCTCTAGACGTGATAACAGTGTTTTTATCAGAGAACTATTCACTCACACCAGAGAGGGGAAGTCTGGGAGGGGTGAGGCTTCAAACAACAGAGACAGTCCGGTCTGAACGCGCTCTCTGTGGTGGGACGTCAGCGCCAGAGAGAGGGGGGTCACTATCCTCTGGTCCTGAGACATGAAGACACAGAGACAATCAGAGAAAACTACAGAGACAATCAGAGAAAACTACAGAGACAATCAGAGAAAACTACAGACAATCAGAGAAAACTACAGAGACAATCAGAGAAAACTACAGAGACAATCAGAGAAAACTACAGAGAGACAATCAGAGAAAACTACAGAGAGACAATCAGAGAAAACTACAGAGAGACAATCAGAGAAAACTACAGAGACAATCAGAGAAAACTACAGAGACACAATCAGAGAAAACTACAGAGACAATCAGAGAAAACTACAGAGAGACAATCAGAGAAAACTACAGAGAGACAATCAGAGAAAACTACAGAGAGACAATCAGAGAAAACTACAGAGAAAACTACAGAGACAATCAGAGAAAACTACAGAGACAATCAGAGAAAATTACAGAGAGACAATCAGAGAAAACTACAGAGACAATCAGAGAAAACTACAGAGAGACAATCAGAGAAAACTACAGAGAGACAATCAGAGAAAACTACAGAGACAATCAGAGAAAACTACAGAGAGACAATCAGAGAAAACTACAGAGACAATCAGAGAAAACTACAGAGAGACAATCAGAGAAAACTACAGAGAGACAATCAGAGAAAACTACAGAGAAAACTACAGAGACAATCAGAGAAAACTACAGAGACAATCAGAGAAAATTACAGAGAGACAATCAGAGAAAACTACAGAGAGACAATCAGAGAAAACTACAGAGACAATCAGAGAAAACTACAGAGACAATCAGAGAAAACTACAGAGAGACAATCAGAGAAAACTACAGAGAGACAATCAGAGAAAACTACAGAGAGACAATCAGAGAAAACTACAGAGACAATCAGAGAAAACTACAGAGAGACAATCAGAGAAAACTACAGAGACAATCAGAGAAACTACAGAGAGACAATCAGAGAAAACTACAGAGACAATCAGAGAAAACTACAGAGAGACAATCAGAGAAAACTACAGAGAGACAATCAGAGAAAACTACAGAGAGACAATCAGAGAAAACTACAGAGAGACAATCAGAGAAAACTACAGAGACAATCAGAGAAAACTACAGAGACAATCAGAGAAAACTACAGAGAGACAATCAGAGAAAACTACAGAGAGACAATCAGAGAAAACTACAGAGAGACAATCAGAGAAAACTACAGAGACAATCAGAGAAACTACAGAGAGACAATCAGAGAAAACTACAGAGACAATCAGAGAAAACTACAGAGACAATCAGAGAAAACTACAGAGACAATCAGAGAAAACTACAGAGAGACAATCAGAGAAAACTACAGAGAGACAAAGACAGTTTACCTGTAGCATCCTGTAGAAGCTGGTCTCCATGTCCTTCACCTGTTGTCTCAGTTTACTCATCAACTCCAGAGTCTTCAGCAGAGCGTCTGCACACACCTGACTAAAACACAAAGACTGTACACTTAAATGTATGTATTTATGTGTTAGTTTGTTAAATAAGGAACCTGCTTTTAAACACATGCCACTTTTCTAATATGACAACTGTAAAAAAAATGATCTATCAATTGAATAATACTTTTTTCAGAACCCAACATGACGTTCTGAAATTGCTCGTTCTGTCCGACCAACAGTCAAAAACACATGAATATTAATAAAATCCTCATATTAGAGAAGCTGGAGCGAGAAAATGTTCAGTATTTGCTTAAAAAAATGAATGAAATGATTAATAAAATACCAAAAGTGTTGCCGATTAGTTTTCTGTCGATAGATTCATTGATTATTACTTTCAGCAGTAGGCTCATTATCACAAGTTTACCTCCAACACTTAATAACCCTTAACAGTTAATAACATGGCAGTAACACTGTCACATGTCCTCCTTCATCATGAACATCAAGACATTTATATAAAAAAACAACATGAAGAAAGATATTTTGATCGGTGAATATTTGAGATTATTAATCCTGTTTTATTGATGAATAAACAATAAGAGTTCTGACTTTACAATGACTGGAATCCTTTCTACAATCCCTGTAAAGTGTCTCATGTTGCCTCTCCTATCACTACAATAGTAGATAAACATGTGTAAATATTAGTGGTGTAACGGATCACGGGTCGATCCGTGATCCGTTCGGATCACCCATCACGGTTCGGATCACCCATCACGGTTCGGATCACCCCTCACGGTTCGGATCACCCCTCACGGTTCGGATCACCCCTCACGGTTCGGATCACTCGTGAACCGCGGATCAATTGAGTATTCTTTTTTTTTCTTTTTTTTTTACAGTGTAATCCTCATAGTGTGTAATACAGTTTTACTGCTGCTGTTCCTTTACAAGTAACAAGTCCCCGAATATCAATGCAAAGTGTCAGTGAACAGATATAAAGCATGTGTTCACGTCAACGGAGCAGGTTAAAAGCATTTAACGGCGAAAGTCACGGCGAGCAGAGGAACTTGAGAAGCTCCCGGCGTCATTTAAGTCGCAAGTTTGGGATCATTTTGTCTTCCCTGTAAAGTATAATGACGGATAAGGGTGGTGGACAAAACCGTTACGGTATGTAGGCGTTATTTAAGGACGAGGGTCTCAACTTGGACAACTTCAAATTGGACATCTTCAATATTTTTGTTTTCATGTAAGACTATAGCCCAAAGTTCTTTGCTTTAAGTGTAAAGTTCTTTAATTAATAAATGGAAAGCAAAGTTATATTTGTCTCCTCCCCTTTACTTTGTTGATCCGAAAAATGATCCGAACCGTGAGGTTTGTGATCCGTTGCACCCCTAGTAAATATTGATTATTGATAGACTTCTTCTGTTGAGCATCGATCTGATCAGAACTCACCTGAGGTCGCTGTCAGAGCCAGAGGGGTTGCAGGCGAGGGAGAGGAGGGATTCCACCTGCGAGAGGCCGAGCGGAGCGCTCACCTGACGGGACACCAAGGATCTGGTGGAGTCCTCGGCGCACAGGAGTGGAGGAGTTAAGGCTTCAAAGACAAACACATTAATAATAATACAAACACAGACCAGCTGGCGGTCCGGTGGAGGATATCGAGCAGCAGGCTGGTGACGTGCGTGACGCGGTGGAAGTGTTTTCTCAGGTGAGCGTCTCCCTGTGAAGGATCGAGGCCCCTCAGGAGCCCCAACAGGACGGGGAGCAACATCTCTACGAAGCTCAGCACACATTCAGACACAGAGTCTGATCCCAACGCCTCCTGGAGCGAGACAGAGGAGGACACGGGAGGAGGTTAGGAGCTGCAAACACCCCCGAATAAGACCGACAGAGTCCAACACGAACGTCACTTCAGAGGTAAGTTTAGAGGGTAAACTAAAGGGCAGCAGTAACAGAAGCAAACGAGAAAAAAGAGACATTTTAAACTCATCTGGGGCTGATAATGGAAAAAGGATTGTTTTGGTATCAGGAGTCACAAACAGCTTCAATAACAAAAAGAAATGTTTGATGAATAAATCAAGTGTGTAATATATTCTATAGTTTTTAATGTACCATCCATTTATGTAGCAAGTTGTGTTGTATGTCATTGCTGCTCTCATGTCAATACAGGAAGAAATGCAAGTAAACAATTAGATTTTTAACATTTTCAAACACCATCAATGTTAAACTAACAGCTGTTCCTGCTCTTATGATCTTTTTAGACTTTGGTCAAACCACTACACGTGACTAAAACCTCGTAGAAGTCCCCCAGCGTCTCGTTTGTCCCAGTTAGACAGGAACCGGTTCTACAGGAGTATTAATATCGGTACTTTAAAGGTTCTGGAGTGAGACGTCCTCGTCTCAAACCTCCCCTCTCTGTCTCTTTGTGCTTTACTCTGACACACACACACACACACACACACACACACACACACACACACACACACACACACACAACGAAGGACTATTTGTTTACATACAACAATAATGAAGCAATATCGATTCTTTTCTTAATTAACTGTCTTTCTCACTAAATAATCAAAGAGAACTGATAAGAGTCCTAGCATCTATTAGATCCTGATGGAACCCGTCCCTCGTCCCAGGTCTGCTGCCGTACCTCCAGCAGCTCGTTGAGCAGCTGCAGGGTCTGGAGCGAGCAGGACTCGGCGCCCTCCACCGGCGAGCTGAGCCACTGCACCAGGGAGAGCCCGGACTCGGCCTTGCGTCCGTCGTCCGCTCCGCCCCCCCGTCTGCTGCGGCCCGCCCCCCCGAGTTTGTGTCCCGCCACCGGCCTGAAAACCACCTCGCACAGCAGCGGACGCAGCCCGGAGACGCTGCACATGGCCAGGAGAAGCTCCAACACCTGCAAACAACACACGGATGAAGACGGAGTGAATTAAAACGAGTCTGACATCTTATACACCAAACGCTAAAATCAGTCAATCAAGGAAATATGTTAGCTGGAGCTCTTTTTTGATCCGTCATAATAAATCTGTCTGTCGCCTAATTTCCCAAATAAAACACTGTATACAAGTTTATTTTACCACAAAAAGGCCGGTGGTTCCTGCAGAGCCTCACTTGTGATGCTTTCGCTGTCTATTTGTGGGAAAGTTACATGAAGATACACAGCGTAGAATAACGTGTGACGTGTAAAACGGCGTGAGCACCTTGGCTGCAGAGTCGGGGTCTTTGGATTGAAGCAGTCCTAAAACTTTAGACACACATGCCGAGAAGTGCTGATACCTTGAAATGGAAAAGTGGTTTTAATTCAGATCAACAGAGCCGTGAAGCAAAGAACACTGAGGCTGTGTGTGTGTGTGTGTGTGTGTGTGTGTGTACCTGGTGAGGTATTCTGATATCTTGGGGTTCTTCAACAAGTCAACCAAAAGGTCAACAGAGTATTTTCGTGTCAGAGTGCCGTCTCCGTTCACAATGATGTTGAACACAAGCTGGAAAGTCTGGTGGATGTTTGTGGCATCAAAGAGCTGCAGGAAGGACACACACACACACACACACGGAGGAGATGAGTGTGTGTAAAGTCAGCGTATATATTTATATATATATATATACAGTATATATCGTTATAAAGATTTGAAAATACCTGTATGATTCTGGCTCGTATCGCTCAGCGATAAGGATAAAATAAAGATGCACGTATACGTTTATGGTTTTGAATGCGAGTGTTTCCCTCCTACCTTCTCTCCAACCTTCTCATTCAGAGTGAGGCTGGCCAGGATGGACAGCGTGAAGACCACCACAGTCAGACTGTTGTGGGCCAGGAAGTTGATCAGAGTTCTGTAGAAAGGCTTCACGTGGTCCTGCAAAGAAAACACAAACATGAAACTAACAGACTGAATATAAGAAGTGGACGTCGTCATCATGACGTCAGATAAGAAGAAATCTGAGATATCTAACTAATACATAAGATATAATAACTGACTCCACAGATCAGCAGCACTATTATGATAAACATGATGAAGTAGCACAAATTGTAGGACTTCTCAAACACGTAGATCAGATATTTAAAAAAAGAAAATCTGTGACCGCGTGATGCTCCTGAGGGGAGTCTGCTTCCACTCAGACTCACCAGAGACTTGATGTGGCGCTGCACGGAGCGGTTGTCTCGACACAGGTTGACCATGAGGCCGAGGCACGGCATGATGATGTCGTCATTGTGAGACTGGCTGTGACGTAAGAGCCAGAGACACGTGGTTAGTTCAACGACAAAGAAGAGACGTCGTTCAGCAGATCAAACTGAGAAGGTTCTTACATGTTGGTGATGAGAAACGCGACGAGCTCGTGGATGTAGTTCGTCGACTGGAAGACGCGAGTGTTGTACGTCAGTTTCTGCAGCAGCTGCAAACACTGAACAACACACACGAGATAACATTACAATAAATGATCTACAGCTTCATGTACAGGTCAGGGGTAGGGGAGTGTTTCCTGGATAGAATGTAGTCAAAGATGGAGGAACAAAGAGAAACACTCGCAGGATGATCGTTGATCATGATATCTTATAGAAGCAATTAATGTCCAACTACACCAGCACACAACAAAATAACTGTGCTACAAATCGTCTATTTAGTCACAGTGATGATTAAAGCAGCAATAGATGGAGGCTGTTTAGATTTCCTCGTTAAGACCTGGATACACCGTCGCATCAGGTTTAAAATCCAACACGTCTCTCTGAAGTCATTTATTAAGAGGTTCCTTAATGTATTTTATTCAAACATGTACCAGGTTACATCCGTGCTCTGTGAACAAGGAAGTAAAGCAACAAACATTGTGACGGTAGCACTTAACATGACTACTGATGATGACAGTGTACACAGAAGAGAGTGAGGTCATGCGTTGATGCTGAGGGTTGGACTTACCTGCAGCACCAGGGGCTCCCCCGGTGTGGCGCTGTGGCAGTGGACCACAGACGCCAGAGTGCTGGTGAGGTTGTATCTGCTGTTGAGAATCTCCAGACTGTCGTCGTCACAGGCTGGAGGAAGGAGAGAGAGAGAGAGAGAGAGAGAGAGAGAGAGAGAGAGAGAGAGAGAGAGAGAGAGAGAGAGAGAGAGAGAGAGAGAGAGACAGAGAGAGAGAGAGAGAGAGAGAGAGAGACAGAGAGAGAGACAGAGAGAGAGACAGAGAGAGAGAGAGAGACAGAGACAGAGAGAGAGAGAGAGAGAGAGAGTTTTAGGTTCAGAAACAGACGGCAGTTCAGTTTTGTGCCTCAGGAATCACACGCTCACTGATCTGTTGCTTTCTACTTTCACTATCTTATTAAGGGACCAACTCAGAGGGCTCATATGACCCACGACTTTAAGCTATCAAAATTGCCAGAACATCAAATTGACATCGGCTCCTGTTCCTTTGTGACGCCACCAGGAAAAACTGCCATTTAGGTTTTTAATGCGTGTGTGTGTGTGTGTGTGTGTGTGTGTGTGTGGTGTGAAAGGGGCTTGTATGTATGTAGGGCGTACCGAGTTGTGACAGCAGAGAGATGATGGAGCTCGTCAGGGTGGGGCTGGTGTTCGGGTTTCCAGACAGCTCCACCAGCCCCCTCACACACTCGCGGGGCATAACCTGACCTGAGGACAGCAGCTGGTCACATTTAAGGCCCGACACCTCCTGCAAACACACACACACACAACATGCAGGTACACGGTACGCAACATAGTCAACAGACTCTCAGTAAAGCTCACACTGTGTGAATGACTAATGACATCTTATAGCATCAGATAAAGGACTCTGTACTTGTTAGACCTCAGTGTTCCACATCCTATTACAGAGACGAGAACATTTGATTGTCCTTAAAGGAACCGCACTAAGCTCTTCCATGCAGAACCAAAGTTAGTCACGGAGTTCCTCAAGGTTCTGTGCTTGGACCAATTCTATCCCCCTTATATCTGCTTCCATTAGGCAATATTATCAGAAAAACACGCCATAAACGTTCATTGTTATGCAGATGATGCTCAATTATATTTATTGATCAAGCAGTTCAACTTCAAGCATCCCTAAAGACATAAACACCTGGATGATACACAACTCTTCTTGTCCTACAAGGCCCAGAACACCTCCCAAATCAATCATCTCATGATGTAGTGGCTGTAGATGGAACCACCATCGTGGTAACCCTAGTACTGAACATCTGGACTCACCTCCACTCAGTATGGTCACCATGAAGGGTCATAAGGTGAGAGTATTGAACATCTGGACTAAGGTTAGAGGACTGAACATCTGGACTAAGATCAGAGGACTGAACATCTGGACTCACCTCCACTCAGTGTGGTCACCATGAAGGATCATTAGGTCAGAGGACTGAACATCTGGACTAAGGTCAGAGGACTGAACATCTGGACTCACCTCCACTAGTCTCTGGAGCTGCGCTGCGTTCTGCGCTGTCCTGCCGTCTCTGTACTGATGGACAGCCAGCAACAGAGACTTCAAACACGTCGTCATGTCCATCCTGTAGGAGCAAATCAATGCGTTTAAAAACAAAGTAACTGACGTTTTTTACACCGTCCATCTTTGATGCTAACACTAAGCTAACAAGCTAACAGTTTCATAACATATTCAAACGTGGATTAACATTCTTGACTGGTGCTTGTATACTTTAAACGAGTACATTGAATATTGTTCTTGATGGTTTGTTTGTGGAAGAATACCTGTGGAGTTTCTTCTTCTCTAGGAAACAACAACAACAACAACCGGCAGCTACCTCCTCGCGCCTCCAGCTTTGAACGGGGAGGAACGGACCATGTAAAAGAAAAGGCGGAGGGGTGTAACGCTCCAGCTATAAAGCTTATATTCATTCGTGTATGATATAAGTTAATATTTGTGTACGAGTGAATTTCTTGTACTTCTAAATCCAACAGCATTCTCAAGTTACCTGTGAGATTTTTCAGATAAATCAAGCGAAGTAAAAACAGACATTACCCTCTTTGTCTGTCTTGGGCGCGGCCATGCGAGTCACGTGACGTAGGTGGGGCGGAGCATAACCAGCCGTTGAAGTCAATACATTAAATTAAATAATATAAAATATAAGAAAATAAAATGTAATACAAATATTAAGATATAATAAAATGATATAATACAAGAAAATATGTGTATATAACCTATTATGATATCGCAAAATATAACAAAATAAGAAAATAGAATATAATACAAATTAAATATAATAAAATAAATTATCATCAAATATAATAAAATACTAATAATAATAATAATATTCTATCATCAATTATCAGCTCTCTGCTTGGCTCAGTACAATATATGCACATGCATATATAAAAGTGAGCTCTAGATGTTTATCTGCTTCTGTATCTGTGTGGAAACTGTGGTTTGAAAAAAGAAAAGGTCCGTGACTAAGAAGTCTGAAGAGTCTGGGTACAGCTTGTAATGGTGTGAAAGCAGACACAGGATGTGTGGTGGTGTTGTTGTCCTGTGTTCACACAGACGTGGTTTGCTTTAGTCCAACCTGTTGAGTCTATACTTTACTTATTCAAAATATTAACATTCTTCTGATTTCAGATTTGTTGCGTCTGCAAGAATTACATTTTAATCACACAAACAAAGATAGCACGAGACACCCTGTCTGCATGAAATACATTACAATTATTATATTTTGCCCTTTTACTATGAAACAAGTGAAATACAAACAGACGATAGGACACCAGCAGACAGACGTGTTTCTGCTGTATGAATGTAAATGTGATGTCCAGACACGCAGAGGGAAACAGATACGATCACGTGGTTTCACAGAACTGAAGCTTCACATCTGTAAGATCTCAGCACTGGTGAAGGGTTTGTTCACACGGACATTTTGTTTTCTGTTTCTTTTACATTTACTTTAATAAACAGTTACAAACAGTTTGACAACGTGATCTGTGTGAGGGCTCATTTGATCACTTATACCCCAGAACCCGTCTGTCTGTTAATGCAGCTTATAAAACATTAAATATTGTCCTTTTAAAAAGCATCATAGCACTTCCAACGTTGGTTTTACAGCATCATGTTAAAGTTAATGTGAATTTTGCTTTAAAAAACTATTAATAAAATCATCATTTTGTCTCTTTAAGAGAAGTATTTATTCATAACATAGAATAATCAAACTTAATAACCACAGCAGGAGGAGAAACATCCATAGGAATCATTTATTAAGAGCTTAACATGATTACATATCTCCGGTGAGGTCAACTAACTTTGACAGAAAATGTTGCGTTCATTAAGAAAACGTGTTTTCAGGGTCTGAAAATGGTTCGTTCGCTGCTCCTTAATGCTCAGAATTAAACAGTTTCTTTATCTTTAGAGACTGATAACTCGCTGCAGTTCATCACTGGATTTAAACAACATCCAGCCGTCAGAAACCATAAATCAATGTATCTGTAGCTCAATATAGACAAACCAATAAAAAACAGAAACAAACCACATATTTGTACATCTACAGTCTCCTCCCATTAGAAACACTGTTACACTGGCTGACATGTTCCTTCATCATCATGAACACATAAAAACACTCACGAGAGCACCAACTGTGGATTAATGCGCCGCTGGAAATAGTCCCCAATAAATGCACTTTTTGTTTGTTTTATAAAAACTAAGGCCACCAGCTGTTTTAAAAGTGAAACTATCTGAGAGATGTTTTTTCAAGATTTATGTTTTCAGTAGGAACCAATGTGCTCGGAGCTGAGAGCCACAGACAGGAAGTGAGACCGTATTGAGAGACGGACTGTTGCTGTAAGAAAATAACAAACAAAAAAATGTCCACGGTGTCGTCTTTAACTGTCTCGTTTCATTGGACCAACAGTCCAAAACCCAAAAGATAATCAGTTTAAAATCATATTAAACAGAGAAACAAAAGTCCTCACGTTGGAGAGGCTAATTAACCAATTATCAAAAACTGCTGACCGTTCATTTTCTGATAAATCGACTAATAGTTTGAGCTCTAAATCTAACAGCAACACGTGGGAAGCGAAAAATAAGGAAAGAAAGAGACAAATATTGAGATAGAAGTGGAAAAACAACAATATAGATTAAAAATATAGATTTAATATTGTGCCTTAAATCTAAAACTCTAACCGTCTGATAATCAGTCTGAATTTCCTTTGAACTTGATTTAAAAAGTCCAAATGTTTGCATGTGTGCAGACTGATACTTGATGCTGTGCTATAAACATGCTGCTCAGAGTCTGAACCGCAGGAAGTCAGAAGTATTGAGAAACAGCTTTTTTTTGTCATTTAATGTAATTTGTTGAGAAGTAGAAAAATAAAATACGAAGAAAACTGCCACATATGCTTTTTCGATTGTTGCCACTCGATGCTTCTGGTGCTTTCATAAATAAATCAAAATAAAGTTAAAACCTGACCGACAGCAACAGTTTGAGAGTTTCTACGTTCCTCTCGGCTCAGATGACCTATAAATAACCTGTTTTAAGCTCGAAGCCACGAGTGGTTCAAGTGGTTAGTTTCTCAATTCAAAGACACAAAAACGGAAGTTGTGCTCTGCATGTTGATGATGGTCAACAACAGCCTGAGACATACTGAAACTGTGCTTCTGTTGATGACTGCATGGCAGATCTTCTGATAGGTCAAGAGTTTCCACAAGAAACTCCACTCGGGAAAGAAGGTTAAAGTTTGGATGTGTCACATGCAAATCATAACATTTAACATGTAGCTGCAGGAATAAGTCCTAAAACGCAGATATGACTGCATTTTTAACACTTCCTGTGTGTTTTTTTCAAGGTGTTTGTGGTTAGATGTCTGAAATAAGGTCCGTGTTCAACACAAGCTGGAGACATTAATTCTGCGATATAAAATACGCGAGTGAATAAATAACCTCTGCTTTAGTTCACATGTTGCATCTCAAACGTGTTGAAAACAACCAGCCGTGCCGCGTTCATCTTTTTACCCACAGTGCTTTGGGGATGGTGGGTGTCGCGCCTTTCCGTTAATAAGCAACCAAAAGCTGCGTGCTGCATTTCGACAAATGCACTACATTTATTAACTTTGCATTATTTAGAAAATTCTGATTAATATTACAAAATATAAATACATAAAGTAGTTCAAATGTTATCTCTAACTTGACCAGCTGAAACATTAAAATGATGAATATATTAATGCATCTATCATTACTATTTAGTATATAAAATATATGATTCTGAAATGGGTCAGTTTAAATAATGAGTACTTATATAATCGGGACTGATGCTAATACTTTTATACTTTTACTTGAGTACAATTTTGAATGCAAGTATTTCTGCAATATAGTATTGCTACTTAAGTAAAACATGTGAGTACGTTCACTGATGCTAACATTAGCATGTTTACATGCTGATTCTAAGGGATACCGTTCACCATCTTAGCTTAGCATCCTAGCATGCTATCGTTTGCTAAATAGTACTAAACACAAAGTCATGAGTTTTGCAAACAACAACAAAGTATTTGACCAGATAAAGGAAGTAAATGAAAAGTGAAAGCGTCAACGAAGTGACGGTTCATCCTCAGGGGACCACGAATGTTCAGTCTGGACCACAGCGGTGGACCGACCCACATTTCCACTTATAATTACAGACGTACAAGCAGACGGAGAGTCCTCTTCTTCAGCATGTGTCTATTTGTCAAAGTGCCTTCGATCATTATTCTGAATTGAATCCAACATTTAGAGACTTTTTCACTCTCCTCACGTCGAAGGCAAGACTTCGACGTATTCAGAGTCAGGAACATCTGGAGGAAAATAAAGAAACGGTCAAACAGTCCACAGGATGCTGTGAGAAGGAAGACATGAAGGTTAAAGTATACGACGTACTCTCATAGTCGCCGTCGTCCTCGGGTGAAGGCGACTGCGTCCTCTGGGACTCCGGTGGTTCAGGAGGTGTTTGGAGCCTCACCAACATGGCCGTCTTCCTTTTGAGGGAGTGGCGCAGGTGCATGGCCAGGCCCTGGTTCTTCTTCTTATAGTGACGGATCAGATCGTCCAAAGTCTTAAAAAATGTCTCATCCAAACCTCCTGCAGTCTGAAGGAACAACAGCAAAGAGTGAGGACAAACTTCTCAAAGGAGGAGAGAAAACACGAGAGGAACCCTGAATGTGTCTATAAAATGTCAGAAAATAAAGAGAAAAAAGTCCAAATGTGACGTCTTTAAATGTCTTGTTTTGTTGGACCAACAGTCTAAAACCCAAAGATATTCAGTTTGAACTCATATAAAACAGAAGAGGCTGGAACAAACCGTCCTGCTGCCACAAACACTCACAAGAGCACATGTGGATTCATCCGCCGCTGAAAATAGTCCCCAACAAAGTCCCTTTTGTTTGTGTAATGAAACTACAGCGACCAGCTGTTTTAAAAATGAAACTATATATTTGAGCGTTGTTTTTTTTAAAGACTTTCGTCTTCAGGAGGAACCAATGAGCTTGGAGCTGAAAG
>JAVDOI010000013.1:627058-664558 GCA_032191485.1 Leptoclinus maculatus | reverse complement strand
TAGAGAACAGTACCCACTAAACACACTAAAGAGTACTAACCAAATACACTCAACAGTACACACTATACTCACTAAAGAGTACTCATTAAACACACTGAACAGTACCCACTAAACACACTAAAGAGTACTAACCAAATACACTCAACAGTACACACTATACTCACTAAAGAGTACCCACTACACACACTAAACAGTACCCACTAAACACACTAACGTGTACACACTCTACACATGAAAGAGTACCCACTAAACACACTAACGTGTACACACTCTACACATGAAAGAGTACTCACTAAACACACAGACACATGGCTCCCTGGATGGTCTCGCTGTCTCGGATCAGGTAGGCTCCGTCCTTGTGTTTCTTTCCCAGCAGGTCCTCACACTCCTTCTTGGTGATGGCGCCGTGGTAACACACCGGCAGAGCTGCTGCCATGGTGAGGAGAGACAGCCACCACACACACACACACACACACACACACACACACACACGCGTCTCAGAGCAGCAGCATGTCATACAGGGGCCATAGAAGTCCAGATGTGGTGCTGATGGTTGGTTTTCTGCTCAACACATGGAGGTGCTCAGCAGACTGAACCGTGAGAAGGAAACCACTGAGGTGGCCTCACAGTTAGTCACAGGAAGTAGATATGTGTGAGAGAGAGAGAGAGAGAGAGGGGGGGAGGGAGAGAGAGAGAGAGAGAGAGAGAGAGAGAGAGATATATACCAGATTAAACAAAGTCTTTAGGATTCATCCTCTGGGGAACATGAACGTCTGCACCAAAGATCTCCCCAAACCGTCCAATAGCTGTTGAGATACGACCGACAGCCCTGCTGCCTGTTTGTGTGGCGGACAAACTCGCCGGTCATAACTGAGATGCAGCTCACGGTGTCAGAGAAGCGGAGACATGTTGGATGATCCCGTTATCATCCACTAATACTGCAGTTTAACTGAGACATGGATATGCTGTAGTTCAGCGGTTTAGCTGTGATTATGTCAGCAGCTTTACCTCAAGACTCCTGTAATAGAACGTCCAGACCCTCCTGACCTGTTACAAACGTTCTATATGATTCACAGCACCTTTTAAATCCTACGGCTCCACTGAGAACATTTCGATGTTTTCTAAGCTTCACCGATTGCTTATTTTTTACCGCATTGCGTTGAAATTTGTACTCAACATCCAGGAAACCCGACGGATAAACGTGCTTTATGTATTCACGTAAATAATTGCAAATTAATTTAAAAAATGTGTTTTCAAAAACGTAATATCTCCACTAGTTCTGCAAAATAAACAAATAAACAAATACATAAATAAACTAGTTCTCACTTTTCTTGAAACTTTTTTGATGGGAAAAAATAATAATATATATATAAATAAATAAATAATAAATAGATACAAATAACATATATTAATTGCATATATATATATATATAATTAATACAATTATTCTATTCATTTATTCATTTATTCATTTATTCATTTATTCATTTATTCATTCATTCATTCATTCATTCATTCATTCATTTATTCATTTATTCATTCTTTACCTGATAACTAGATCTTAGAGGTGTTGTTGTAGACAGGTCTTTATCTTTAATCACATTAAACCCACACTACGTCTAACCTCATACAACCATTGAGAAGATTGTATTTTGGCCAATCACAGCCCTTCACTGTGAGTCAAGCATACTTAGATTATCATGTTATTTCTCTCTAGTTTATAAACTGTAATCTCACATTCAGAGTGTCAGCTCGGTGGTGATCGATAGTGCATCCTGACCACATGTTGCTTTTATAATCTCCTCCTCAGGCCTCTGTTTGTTTGCCAGGTCAGGTGACTGAGGAGCCTCAAAGGTATAAGCTCTTTAACTGGCCAGGACATCGTGACCTCACACTGACCTTTCACCTGCCAATCACTGCTCAGTCCTGGTCTGCAGAGACCAAAACACACAAATGTGAAGAGAACATCTCTACTAACACGAAGACAAACACTGGAGTATTTCTCTCATTGTTGCATATTTCATTGTTTTTGGATGCATTTTGTCAAACAGTGCAAATGTTCTGCTGTGGACGTATTTTAGACGCCTAAAAGAATCTATATCAGTTTAAGTGAACGCTGTCTTTATAATATCTTCACAGCTCTGTCACACCTGACCCATCTCAGTTCTCAAGACGCTGCATCTTGTTTGTTTGATCTGTAATAAAAACAAAGTATTCTACTACTGAGTGGAGGTGAAATCTAAGATACTGCTGGTAAATGATTCATTCATTAGTTTACAAAACACATAGTTGTGCATATTTTTCTGTCTCTTTACAAAGTGTCTGGTATCAGATTTTTAACAAAACCTCGATATCAGCACCGTGAACTAAAGAAGGTTTCTGGACTCTTATTCTGAAGTCTTAATTAAAGAGCTCCTTTAGCGTGACGTGAAGCAGAATTCCCGTAAAAGAAGTGAAGCCGAGCTCCAGGTTGTACTCTGACATTACAGGAACCCTCGGCTCAGTGTTCTTCAGCGTCTGGGATTAAATTACACGATGGATTGAGAGAGTACAGGGCGGCGTGGGCTGGGTGCAGTGTGGTCTCAGCCGGAGGAGCTATTAATACAACTGGGAATCCAACTTCTAACAGCACAATCATTCAGTAACCTCAGAACCAGAGACGAGATCAGGGCCACCCACCAGGACCTCATGTAGTCCTCTTTAGACCTCATGTTGTCCTCTTTAGACCAGGACCTCATGTTGTCCTCTTTAGATCTCATGTTGTCCTCTTTAGACCAGGACCTCATGTAGTCCTCTTTAGATCTCATGTTGTCCTCTTTAGACCAGGACCTCATGTTGTCCTCTTTAGATCTCATGTTGTCCTCTTTAGACCAGGACCTCATGTAGTCCTCTTTAGACCAGGACCTCATGTAGTCCTCTTTAGACCGG
This sequence comes from Leptoclinus maculatus, assembly GCA_032191485.1. Taxonomy (NCBI): domain Eukaryota; kingdom Metazoa; phylum Chordata; class Actinopteri; order Perciformes; family Stichaeidae; genus Leptoclinus; species Leptoclinus maculatus. The sequence goes on along the minus strand of JAVDOI010000013.1, from coordinate 661,630 downwards.
GACCTCATGTTGTCCTCTTTAGACCGGGACCTCATGTTGTCCTCTTTAGACCAGGACCTCATGTTGTCCTCTTTAGACCGGGATCTCATGTTGTCCTCTTTAGACCGGGACCTCATGTAGTCCTCTTTAGACCAGGACCTCATGTAGTCCTCTTTAGACCAGGACCTCATGTAGTCCTCTTTAGACCAGGACCTCATGTAGTCCTCTTTAGACCAGGACCTCATGTAGTCCTCTTTAGACCAGGACCTCATGTAGTCCTCTTTAGACCAGGACCTCATGTAGTCCTCTTTAGACCAGGACCTCATGTAGTCCTCTTTAGACCAGGACCACGAGGTGTGAACTGTCACATTATGATGATGCTCATGCGTTCTGTCGTATTAAGTGTTGTTGTTGTTGTTGTTGTTGTTGTTGTTGTTCATGCTCTCTGTGAACAGAACACTAAAGGTTTCATTCATTCTAACACTATTGTTTCTGTCGACTAATGAACAAGTCTCATCTTATGTTCCCTCTGTGAGATCTATGAATATAATCGGTGTGCATCGTATTCCTCATGTTAGACCTCCTTCCCTCTCCATCCTTCTAGAAACCGACCCTCCCTCCCTCCCTCCCTCCCTCTCACAACGATCCCTCCCTCCTTCAGTCGCTCCCTCCTTCATTCAGAGCTCCTTCTCTCTCTGCGTCCTCACCTCTTCGTCTCTTTGGTCGGAGGAAGGATGCTTCCCTGCAGTCTGCTGGGTCTGCTGGGTCTGCTGGGTCTGCTGGGTCTCCTCGCGCTCTGCAAAGGTAAGAAAAACAGCGTCCGTTCTGTTTTATTGATCAGTTCGAATGTGCTGCTTACAGTTCAGGTCTCATGTTTGATTGATCGATGAGAAACTGAGATGAAACAAAGTGACTGCAGACAGAAACAGCTTAGGAAGGAACAGATTATTTAAAGTCAACCGCTCCATCTGCTCCACTGTGATGTTTAAGTCTGGTGGTATGAAAGTACATTTACACCAGGTCACACACACACACACACACACACACACACACACATGGTCTTCAGCTATTCATAGTGTACTAATGTGTGTGTTTGGGGGCTGGATTGGGGCCATTTCCACCCTCTGGTGTTCAGGGTGGGGCGGGCGCTGAGGGGATGAGGTGTTTCTTTTATAGCAGCCTGATCCTATTGAGAGCAGCGTCGCACTGTGTGTGTGTGTGTGTGTGTGTGTGTGTGTGTGTGTGTGTGTGTGTGTGTGTGTGTGTGTGTGTGTGTGTGTGTGTGCTAATTGCAGAGCGCACCACGCTAACCCCGGTGTCACACCTTTTAGATGTTTTGGGAAATACCTGAGAGTAAAGATGAGCAGACGGAGGCGATTAGCTGTTTCATTGAGTGAATGTGTCATCAGATAAATCCTGAAGACTTGTAAAGTTACATATACGTGTTTTCTTGTTTTGTTTTGTTTCTGTGTTCTGTAAAAATGATCCAACAAAAACTTTTGAAGAAGTTTTGAGTTTTCAGAGGATATTCAAGTTTTCTCTACGTAAAGTCGTGAGTTCATAAGTTGGAACAAAGAAACTATTACCTGCACCAAAAAGGAATCACTTCACTTCCCGTCGAATTAAAAAGAGTTTGAGATACCCAGGTAATAAGAAAGACCATGAAATGTCATCGTTTAGAAAATTAAAAAACATATTTCTGTTCATATCTCCTTTTCTCTGGATGATCAAACAGTTTGCTCGTAATAACGTCTTCAATGATCTAATTGCACCTTTAATTCATCTTTTACTTTAGTTTCTTATAGTTTCATATCTATTTGACTCTGTGCATCAGGTGTCTGGAGCTCAGACATTTCATCGTTTCTCATCTTTGAGGGTTTTGAGTCTTTCTGTTGAGTTTCCTGCAGACGTGTGTGGAATCATCTGCATGTGGAGCAGCTTTAATGTCGTCCCTCAGCTCTCGTTCTGACCCTAAAAGTCTTTTTTCCGTGCGTCCAGGTCAGGAGGAGAGCGGCGAGGGCGAGTCCTGTGACGACTTCACGGACCTGAACCTGTCCCACTGCTTCATGGGAACCAGCCTGTACGTCCGGCTGCTGCTCTACACCCGCTCCAACCTGGACTGCGGCCGCGAGCTCGACCACCACCGCCCGTCCTCCCAGCCGCTCTTCAACCTGTCCCGCCCCACCGCCTTCGTCATCCACGGCTACCGGCCCACCGGGGCGCCCCCCATCTGGATAGACCACCTGGTCCGCCTGCTGGCCGAGCAGCAGGACATGAACGTGATCGTGGTGGACTGGAACAAGGGGGCGGCCAACCTCAACTACTTCATCGCCGTCAGCTACACCAGGGAGGCGGCTTACAACCTGACCGGCTTCATCGTGACCATGCAGGTGAGACTCTTCCGCCTCTTTTAGCTCCTGGTTTGGTTTCTTTTGAGCATTTAGCAGCTAAATGGAGGTGGTGGAGACCAAAAACAGAGCTAAAAGAGAGAGAATACTGGACACCGGGGCTGCTAATGAATCACCATGCTGCTCTGTAACTGCTGGATGTGAAACTGCAACTTTAACAAATGTATTAAGTGAAAATATGTTTCAGTGTTTGTCAGGTTGTTCTTCTGCCAAGAGGCCAAAAAAGCAATTAATGCAGCTTTAAAGAACTATAACAAAACGTGTTGATAAAACAAGCAGAATACTTTGTTTTTGTGTATTCGACCTCTTGACTGAAAGCTTTCAGGGTTCTTCAGGGCAGTGGATCCTCACCTGGGGGTCCTGGCCCCCTTTAGACAAATGAAGGTGACTCCTTCTGCGTCGTGTGTCTGCAGGAGGAAGGAGCCTCTCTGAGCTCGGTGCACCTCATCGGCGTCAGTCTGGGAGCTCACCTGGCTGGATATGTGGGAGCAAACCTGAAGGGGAAGATCGGACGGATCACAGGTAAACAAACAAAGACGAGATTTAAATTCACTGATAAATGGTGAAAACAGCAGAATTTAAAACCTTAAATGAAAAGTCATGAATAAAACATGTCACTGGACATATAAATGGTTTCATTTTCAGTCATTTGCGCCGGTGGAATTAAAGTTGTTGCAGATTCTGTCACTCAAACGTGTAACAGAAGCACATGTGTCCGTCCTGGGCCCCTCCAGGTCTGGACCCGGCGGGGCCGATGTTCACCAGCTCCACACCAGAGGAGAGGCTGGACCCGTCAGACGCCATGTTTGTGGACGTGCTTCACACCGACATGAACTGTGAGTTCAGCTTCACCACCTTCTGTCTTCAGGTTTGAAATGTGGAACATTAATGTTCTGCTCATGAAAGATGTTTGAAATCACGTGGGGAATGAAATGAACTTCTAATATTTGATATGTTACAAAACCAAAACATTGTGTCTCTTATTACATTTGCAGCATTCGGTCTGCAAGGAGCTCACGGTCACATTGACTTCTACGCCAACGGTGGAGCCGACCAGCCAGGGTGTCCCAAAACCATCTTTGCAGGTCAACACACACACACACACACACACACACACTGAATGACTCATCACCTACTCACTGTGGTGGTTTGTCTCCCACAGGTAAATCTTATTTCGTGTGTGACCACCAGCGCTCGGTGGTCCTGTTCCTGTGCTCCCTGAACCGGACCTGCAGCCTCACGGGTTACCCCTGCTCGTCCTACAGCGACTTCCTGGAGGGCCGCTGCCTGCAGTGTGAGACCTTCAAACCGGCGTCCTGCCCCGTGCTCGGTAGGTAGAGACACGTAGGAACTGTGGGGGGGGGGGGACTAGATGTGTCAAGGTTCAGTTATCAGACTGTGTGTGTGTGTGTGTGTGTGTGTGTGTGTGTGTGTGTGTGTGCCTCACCTGTAGGTTACGATGTGAGTCAGTGGAGGGAAACTCTTCTGCGACTGGGACAAACCAAAGTCTTCTTCAGCACCACAGCAACGCTGCCCTACAGGAGTGAGTGAACCACACATCACACTGTAGTACTGTACTGTAGTACTACACTGTAGTACTACAGTGTAGTACTACAGTACTACAGTGTAGTAGAGGAGCGTACATGTGACCTACATTTACTCAAGTACTGTAGTATTTTCCTCTTAGATTTCTGCTTCTACCTACAATGAAGGTGTATATGTGTGTGTGTGGCAGAGCTGAACTACAGAGTGGACATGGTGACCTGGAACCAGTACCTCCGCTGGGGGGTCGTCTACATCCGGCTGCACAGCGGCAGAAACTTCACCGAGGTCCGAATAGACCAGTGAGTCCGTCGGTTTAAATCCACGCGAGTTCACACGTCACACAGACAATAGAACACGTCTCCTCCTCTCTGTTTCTCCCAGTAAGCTCCTGCGGTTCGAGCAGTACACCTCCACCAGGCTGCTGGCCCAGTTCGATGAGGACCTGCAGCAGGTCCAGAAGATCTCCATGCGCATCAACACCGGCAACGTGATCGGCCCGCGGTACAAAATCAGACTGCTGCGGATACGCTTCACTCCGCTGGAGCGTCCCGAGAGGTCGGTGCTGAACCCACAGTCCTGTTCCTTAAATATTAGGTTTTATTGTATTAGGTTTATACATTTCACTGGTTTATTAGGTTTATACATTTCACTGGTTTATTAGGTTTATACATTTAACTGGTTTATACATTTAACTGGTTTATTAGGTTCATACATTTCACTGGTTTATACATTTCACTGGTTTATTAGGTTTATACATTTCACTGGTTATTAGGTTTATACATTTCACTGGTTTATACATTTCACTGGTTTATTAGGTTCATACATTTCACTGGTTTATTAGGTTTATACATTTCACTGGTTTATACATTTCACTGGTTTATTAGGTTCATACATTTCACTGGTTTATACATTTCACTGGTTTATTAGGTTTATACATTTCACTGGTTTACCTTCAATTTATTTTCATTAATAAGTAAAATATCTGAGTTCTTCTTCCACCACTGGCCAACAGTCCAAAACTCAAAGATAAATAATAATAATAATATTACATTTAATTTAATAAGCCCTCCTCAAAACAAGTCAAAGACACTCTATGAAGAGGATAGAATAGAGAGAATGTTTTCAGATTGCTGTCACATAAAGGAAAAGCAGCAGAGGGAGGCTGGACTTAGTTAATGTTATTAATTACTTTAATGTAAATGAACTAATTGTTCTTTCTTCTTCTCTGTCAGGCCTCTAATGTGCCGTTATGACATCATCATGGAGGAGAACATGGAGGTGGCGTTTCGACCTCTGCCCTGCAACTCCCACCTCTGACTCCCCGACCAGTCTCTCTCTCCTCTTCTTCTTCTTCCTCTGATGGAAACACATCTGAACTCACCTGAAACCCAGACGTCCTCTCTGGGTGCTACAGGGTCTCCTGCAGGGGCCCGGACACAGGAGGAGCTGCAGCCTCCTCGACCGGAGGATGAACCCGACTGGAGCTGTTGGAAAAGAACTGAACATACTGGTGCTCATCACCGTCTCTCTGCTGGTGCTGATGGGATTCTGTGAGGAAACACAGCAACACGATGAAGGAGAAGACTGCAGCCGGAGAGACGTCAGGGTGAGATCAGGTCTCCTACAAACACGTATTAGAGCCAATGTAGGTTACAAAATATGTGTAATTACAGAGGGGAAGGGGGGACATATTCAGAGAAAAACATCTGAATTTATGAGATAAAAGTCGTAAATTTATAAGAAAAAAAAAGTAGAAATTTAAGAAAATATTTTCTGGATTAAACTCACAAATTTCCCCCCCAAAAAATCCCAAATATTCTATTAGATTAATGCAGTAAATTTGCCCCCATTCTCTGAGATTATAAACTCGTAGATTTGCTACAAAAAAAACATCGCTTCACTTTGAACCTCATCACACCAACAGAGTTATTTTCTTGTAAATTTGTGACCAGATGTTCCACCAGCTCCATAACTATTTAAATAAATATTAATAACTATTTTCTGACCTACAACGGCTCTAAAACACCGTCAGTCTTCATCTCTGGCTGCTCTAGTGGTTGATTGTTATCTTAATATCTTAATATCTCTGACTAATGATGAGTCCTTTATGGCTTCAGAAAATACTCCTTTTCTGTGTGAGATGAATGAACCATTTACAAACACATCATGGATGAGTTGGACTACAGAGATAAACAGGAATTATTTGGGCGTCAGATTTATAATGTTGCATGTGTTGCATGTCCTTTCAATAACAGAGCCATGCTTTTATACTGAAACTTTACAACTTTTTATTTTATTGTAATTTTGTTTTATTGAAAGAAATGTTGTGCAGGCACTCCTTTATTTAAAAATAATAAAACGTATGAACTATTCCACCTTGATTAAGACCCTGTGAGGTTGAAACTGTTTTAAACTATTAAATTGTTGGATTCACTTTTTATTTACCTTTTCTCAAGAACATGTTTGTTTACTTTAAAATGACACAATGTGAAAATGTTTTTAAAATAAGCTCTCCTCTGGATTTTTCAAGACGTTTTTGATGTCAGCGATCATCCTACAAAAAAGCATTACATTTCCTGTTATTTATCCGTCTCAGTGAAGTTACAGAGATGAATATGAACACAGCTTCTTACCTCCGTGTGCCTTCGACGTGTGCCACGTGTGCTACTCTAACGGTGACGCTGCTACTTTAAGGGTGACGCTGCTACTGCTACTTTAAAGGTGGCGCTGCTACTCTAACAGTGCCGCTGCTACTGCTACTTTAAAGGTGGCGCTGCTACTTTAACGGTGACGCTGCTACACTAACGGTGACGCTGCTACTTTAAAGGTGACGCTGCTACTTTAAGGGTGACGCTGCTACTGCTACTTTAAAGGTGGCGCTGCTACTCTAACAGTGCCGCTGCTACTGCTACTTTAAAGGTGGCGCTGCTACTTTAACGGTGACGCTGCTACACTAACGGTGACGCTGCTACTTTAAAGGTAACGCTGCTACTTTAAAGGTGACGCTGCTACTTTAACGGTGACGCTGCTACTTTAACAGTGACGCTGCTACTTTGAAGGTGGCGCTGCTACTTAACGGTGACGCTGCTACTTTAACGGTGACGCTGCTACTCTAACAGTGACGCTGCTACTTTAACGGTGACGCTGCTACTTTGAAGGTGGCGCTGCTACTTTAACGGTGACGCTGCTACTTTAAAGGTGGCGCTGCTACTCTAACAGTGACGCTGCTACTTTAACGGTGACACTGCTACACTAACGGTGGCGCTGTTACTTTAAGGGTGACGCTACTACTTTGAAGGTGGCGCTGCTACTTAACGGTGACGCTGCTACTTTAACGGTGACGCTGCTACTCTAACGGTGACGCTGTTACTTTAAGGGTGACGCTGCTACTTTAACGGTGACACTGCTACACTAACGGTGGCGCTGTTACTTTAAGGGTGACGCTACTACTTTGAAGGTGGCGCTGCTACTTAACGGTGACGCTGCTACTTTAACGGTGGCGCTGCTACACTAACGGTGACGCTGTTACTTTAAGGGTGACGCTGCTACTTTAACAGCGCCGCTATCATCATCATATTATCATGTTTGTCCAATAGAGAAACATTAAACTAGTCATAAGCGGTTTTACTTCAGTAGCGTATTTATGTAAATTGTGAGTTTTTATTCTGAAACAACCGTCGCTGAGGGAGTGTTTGTAGTTTGTTTGGGGAGTTTAAGAACCAGCAGGTTTTTACTTAAAAAATGTTCATGTTTGAAAAAGTGTTTTAGGGACTTGAGTCAGTAAATGTTGTAACTGTTAAAAACAACTGAGCAGCCAGAACAAACATGTATCACTCAAGAAAAATGTGTTTGAAACCTGAACTGTTTTTTTATGATGTATTTTCACCTGCGGTTTGAAATAAATGTTCATTTGAGAAAAACATTTGTATTTTTACCCTAATTTTGCAAGTGTGATATCAAAAGTGACGTCTCACAATCATATCTTGTGATTTAAAGCTAATTTTCAACCTCATCACTGAGACCCATAAATACGTTTCTCTGGAGAAAAACTCCACATTTTTCAGTATTTGTGCAAAGAAAATTTTATTTAACAGTTTCATTGCTGGAATATCTATAATTATATGTTAAAAATAACCTGGTCACTAACTAACATTAAATAACAAATTAGACTTTGAAACACCAAAATGAGACTCAAGACAAAATCAAAATGACAAAATGTTTTATTTATTCAACAAAACTGTCGTGTGTCACCAACAGAAATCAAGACAACAGAACTTCAATAAGCGGCTAAACCGTCACTGGATGTGTTGGTCACCGACTGCAGGACTAAATGAATAAACAATAATATTAATTTTACCAATTTAATTTCCGCTTCTGCGAGATCTCCGCTGATAAATCTGTGGATGTTTCAAACCAACATTTATCCTGATAAACAATGACTGTTTGATTAAAAAAAGATACAAAATCAAGACCAAACATCTATAAAGACAAAGTGTAAAATGAGAAAATAGAGACATCAATGTGAGAAAGACAGAAATAAACAAAGATGGACGTCAGAACAGGTGAGACTCAGTCAGTGTGCTGCTCTTCTTCTTCACAGTTTGATACGACGGCGACACAATTCGGCCTCGAGACGAAGACAAATCTCTTTTTAATTAGCTGCTTGTTTTAAAAACACAAAACCAGCAGCATCCGATCGGGGATACCTTCCCAGTGTCACCAGTTAGGACCTACGAATGGTAGAGAGAGGAGAGAGAGAGAGAGAGAGAGAGACAGGAAGGAGGTCAGAGAGATCCGGGTCACGGTCGTCGGGCAGAAACAACACAGAAGAGGATTTGGGCCGGTGTGAACGGAGAAAGAGGATTAGAAGCAGAGCGACGGGGAAACTCTCCGTTAAAGAGTCACGTGTGAAGTCAACAGTCAAGAGGAGCGTGGAGGTAGTGCTGGGCGCTATACCGGTTTTAATTCCCCGTATGATATGAATTTTTCACACACCGTCATACTGGTGCATAGCTGGAACAACTGCTGTCGCTCTTCAACAGGCAGCAGAATATAGTGTTCGCCGCTGAATTTTGGAAATTAAAACTCGTCAGTTCAGTTAAACTTTGAGCAGTTTTGGAAAAATTTATTTTTATTACAAACATACAATGAATTTAAATATTCCATGAAAGAAACGTTATAAAATGATCGAGTATGTCGTCTATTATAGTTGTTACAAAGAAAATCCTCAAGTCAGCCTGTTAAATAACAGAAACTCTGTTGATTATAGATATTTAATCTTTAAGTATGGACGCACAAAAAGATGAAAAGTTAGACTTGATAATAAAAATATCCCCATTGTAAGTCATAACTATGAGATAGAAGTCATAACTATGAGATAAAAGTCATAACTATGAGATAGAAGTCATAACTATGAGATAGAAGTCATAACTATGAGATAAAAGTCATAACTATGAGATAAAAGTCATAACTATGAGATAGAAGTCATAACTGTGAGATAGAAGTCATAACTGTGAGATAGAAGTCATAACTATGAGATAAAAGTCATAACTATGAGATAGAAGTCATAACTATGAGATAAAAGTCATAACTATGAGATAGAAGTCATAACTGTGAGATAGAAGTCATAACTATGAGATAAAAGTCATAACTATGAGATAAAAGTCATAACTATGAGATAGAAGTCATAACTATGAGATAGAAGTCATAACTATGAGATAAAAGTCATAACTATGAGATAAAAGTCATAACTATGAGATAAAAGTCATAACTATGAGATAGAAGTCATAACTGTGAGATAGAAGTCATAACTGTGAGATAAAAGTCATAACTATGAGATAGAAGTCATAACTATGAGATAAAAGTCATAACTATGAGATAGAAGTCATGACTATGAGATAGAAGTCATGACTATGAGATAGAAGTCATAACTGTGAGATAGAAGTCATAACTATGAGATAGAAGTCATAACTGTGAGATAGAAGTCATGACTATGAGATAGAAGTCATGACTATGAGATAGAAGTCATGACTATGAGATAGAAGTCATAACTGTGAGATAAAAGTCATAACTATGAGATAAAAGTCATAACTATGAGATAGAAGTCATAACTATGAGATAAAAGTCATAACTATGAGATAGAAGTCATGACTATGAGATAAAAGTCATGACTATGAGATAGAAGTCATAACTGTGAGATAGAAGTCATAACTGTGAGATAGAAGTCATAACTATGAGATAAAAGTCATAACTATGAGATAGAAGTCATAACTGTGAGATAGAAGTCATAACTATGAGATAAAAGTCATAACTATGAGATAGAAGTCATAACTATGAGATAAAAGTCATAACTATGAGATAAAAGTCATAACTATGAGATAGAAGTCATAACTATGAGATAGAAGTCATAACTATGAGATAAAAGTCATAACTATGAGATAAAAGTCATAACTATGAGATAAAAGTCATAACTATGAGATAGAAGTCATAACTATGAGATAAAAGTCATAACTATGAGATAAAAGTCATAACTATGAGATAGAAGTCATAACTGTGAGATAGAAGTCATAACTATGAGATAGAAGTCATAACTGTGAGATAGAAGTCATAACTATGAGATAGAAGTCATAACTATGAGATAGAAGTCATAACTATGAGATAGAAGTCATAACTGTGAGATAGAAGTCATGACTGTGAGATAGAAGTCATGACTGTGAGATAGAAGTCATGACTATGAGATAGAAGTCATAACTATGAGATAGAAGTCATAACTATGAGATAGAAGTCATAACTATGAGATAGAAGTCATAACTATGAGATAGAAGTCATAACTATGAGATAGAAGTCATAACTATGAGATAGAAGTCATAACTATGAGATAAAAGTCATAACTATGAGATAGAAGTCATAACTATGAGATAAAAGTCATAACTATGAGATAGAAGTCATAACTATGAGATAGAAGTCATAACTATGAGATAAAAGTCATAACTATGAGATAAAAGTCATAACTATGAGATAAAAGTCATAACTATGAGATAGAAGTCATAACTATGAGATAGAAGTCATAACTATGAGATAGAAGTCATAACTGTGAGATAGAAGTCATAACTATGAGATAGAAGTCATAACTATGAGATAGAAGTCATAACTATGAGATAGAAGTCATAACTATGAGATAGAAGTCATAACTATGAGATAAAAGTCATAACTGTGAGATAGAAGTCATAACTATGAGATAGAAGTCATAACTGTGAGATAGAAGTCATGATTGTGAGATAGAAGTCATAACTATGAGATAGAAGTCATAACTATGAGATAGAAGTCATAACTGTGAGATAGAAGTCATAACTATGAGATAGAAGTCATAACTGTGAGATAGAAGTCATAACTGTGAGATAGAAGTCATAACTATGAGATAGAAGTCATGACTGTGAGATAGAAGTCATAACTATGAGATAGAAGTCATAACTATGAGATAGAAGTCATAACTGTGAGATAGAAGTCATGACTATGAGATAGAAGTCATGACTGTGAGATAGAAGTCATAACTATGAGATAGAAGTCATAACTATGAGATAGAAGTCATAACTGTGAGATAGAAGTCATAACTATGAGATAGAAGTCATGATTGTGAGATAGAAGTCATAACTATGAGATAGAAGTCATAACTATGAGATAGAAGTCATAACTGTGAGATAGAAGTCATAACTATGAGATAGAAGTCATAACTGTGAGATAGAAGTCATAACTGTGAGATAGAAGTCATAACTATGAGATAGAAGTCATGACTGTGAGATAGAAGTCATAACTATGAGATAGAAGTCATAACTATGAGATAGAAGTCATAACTGTGAGATAGAAGTCATGACTATGAGATAGAAGTCATGACTGTGAGATAGAAGTCATAACTGTGAGATAGAAGTCATGACTATGAGATAGAAGTCATGACTGTGAGATAGAAGTCATGACTATGAGATAGAAGTCATGACTGTGAGATAGAAGTCATGATTGTGAGATAGAAGTCATGACTATGAGATAGAAGTCATAACTGTGAGATAGAAGTCATGATTGTGAGATAGAAGTCATAACTATGAGATAGAAGTCATAACTATGAGATAGAAGTCATGATTGTGAGAGGATTGGTGGGAACAGGCTTCCATACCTACGTGGTGCAGACAGACCTCGGTCTGCGTTAGTTCTCAGAGTCTCGTTACCTTCGGGGTTGTTGCGGTTGTTCGGCCGCCTCATCGGTCCGATCCGGTTGACGGGCCGAGTGTTCCTGCGTTGGGCGGCGTAGGGAGCTCCTCTCCTCGGTCCCTAAAGACGGAGACAGAAAGGTTAGAGTCATGTGATCCCCATCAGACGGATCACATGACTCTCTCTCAAGGCTCACCACGTGTCCTTCTCGTCTCCGGCTCTGCTCCTCTGACCAGCTAGAGAAGCCTTCGTCCTCCGTCTGAGACATCTCGTCCTGGTCACTGTACTCGAACCCCGGCTCACTGACGGAAACACCAGCACAAAGTACACATTATATTTAGAGAAAACACTCTACTGGTCCGTTTCATTTATTTTGTTTGTGAGCGTTTCTGTTTCACTGCAGCGTAAACAATCAACAGTTTTGGGGACAAAATAAAGTGATTAATTGATATTTTGTGCTAAAGACGCTTCCTCCCTGCAGCACAACGTTGTGTCTGATAACTGATGACTGAGTGTAATGTCACCTGCTGGGCCCCGGGGGGCGCTGTGACATGCTGCTCCCTGATATGGTGACTTTAACCCCCTCCAGCCTCTCCTGTCTCCTCCTCTCCAGGTCGTGCCTCAGGTCGCCCGGGCCTCGAACCGGCTGTCAACACACATCAAGAACATACATTTATTCTTAATTCATCAACGGTCTGGTGATTGTAGGATGCAGAGTATTAAAGACGGACTTCTTTATTTACCTGTAAGACTCCCAGTCTGGAGAACAGAGGCTCCTCGTCGTCGTCATCGAGCAGCGAGTTCATATTCAAGCTGAAGCCTCTGCAGAAGAACAAAGTACCATCACAACTTAAAACAAGAGATTTAAACATTTAAAAACGACTAACTTGACACAGTAATTAGCATATTCACAGAGCGTCTTTATCTCAGCTACAGTTGTCGTTAACACTGTTGAACACCTGAGCTTCTTTGCTTTCATTCAGAGTTAAAGACGCAGTGAACAGAGACGTACCGGTTGGAGCTGAACCTCTCGTCCAGCGTCAGCTCCTCAGACTCGTCCTCAGAGTAGCCGCCGGTTTGTGGAGATGAGAATCGCTCGCTCAGAGAGACGCCGTCGTCTCTGAAATACTGCTCTGGAGACACAAACAGGAAACACTTTAATGTCAGGAGTTGTAGTTTGCAAGGCCTTCTCAGGCTGACAGAATCCCAAAGCTATAAACATTACGCTCACATCTTTCCTCTCATGGTCGTTTTAAAATACCAAAACTAATGACTAAAGAACCAAAGACACACGGCAGCTGACCTTTGACGTGGTGCACCAGCGTGATGATTTCCTGGGCGAAGGTCCCGGTGTGCGCGGCGGACTCCCGGTACGTCCCGGAGTGCTCCAGCATGGGCAGGAAGTCCAGACGCTGGCGGCCCACGTTGACCAGGTCCAGAGAGAGCTGCCGGTCTGAGGAGTAACACAGCGAGCTGCAGGGAGGAGGAGGAGGAGAAGGAATGAAACCAGCACACAGCTCTCACTGGTTCACATCAACACCTGAAGTACAGACGAAGGGTTTGTTCCTAACACAGGAAGTCAGCTCATGTTTAGCTTCAACAGGAGGAAACGCTGCAGGGTTTACAGTCGTTACAGGTTTGTTGTGTATTTGCAGCGTTGCACAAAGGACCGACTCTCTGTGCCTCCGATTACAAGTAGCTTAAAGTCCTGAGAGACTACTACTATTGTAATATTTGTATATTTTAGCCATAATACTTCACATCACATCTGGGTCAATAAAGACAAATACAAGTCTTTACCTTACCTGGCAGACTTACCTTTCTTGAGTTCCACAACTGATAATGTTTAAAAGAACTAAAGCTACATGAACAGGACTCAAGAGGAGTTTATAATCTAGAAATGTAAAAGAAATAAACACGTCGTTCATCCCGGAGGAGTTCTTTAACACTCTACAGCCACTTTGCTCAACTTTCTGTTCTTAAATATACTAGATGAATAAACTTGAGCCATGTTGCTTCCTCTCTGTTGAGTTGCACATGTTCAGCAGCTTTGAGTGGAAGCCGGAGGAGAAATAAAGAGAGCTCTCCTCTCTTTAAGACAGGTGAGATCAACGCTGGGTGAAAGTTCACACTTCTTCTCTAGTTTGATCCGTTAAAGTGTAGGAGTCACTGGTCTCAGCTCATCATCTCGTACGACTCCTCTGTAGAAACCTTTTCTTCGGCCATCTTGTCTGATGGTGATCTTTGAGACTCTTCTTGTCAATTCCTCCTTTTAACTGAAGACGTTTTCGTTCCAGCTTCCTTTTCTCTTTTCAACAGCACTGATGTTGACGTTTCTTCTTCTTGTTTTCCAGATGTGTTGATAATGTTCATGGCTTTGATTTCTGATGATGCTGCGGTTTCTCCTTCATCCACATCGTTCTTTGATTTCGTTTCTCGTTACAGCTCCGACGTTGCTCCAGTTCTTCAGCATTGATGGTGGTTTTGTTTCAAGGCTTCATCTTCTCCTTTAACCAGCATTGATATCTATTCTCATGGCTTTGATTTCTCCTTTGGCTGGCACAGCGATGAAGCTGCAATCCATTCATCATCATGGCGAGGATGTTCATGTAAATCTCCGTATTGAGGACGTTTATTCGTCTCTTTGCAACAGCGTTGATGATGTTTCGGTTTCTCCTATTTAACAGCGCTGATGTTCATGTTCACGGCTTCAACTTCTTCTTCACACAATGAGAATGAATCCTGAAGTCTGTGATGTTGTTGATGGCAGTTTGTCTTCTTCATCAGCCACTCTGACAAGTAACTGATCTCCACAGTTCCTTTTCTTACTGTAAGTGATTTATTGAAGTCTCCTCAGCTGTTCATGTTCGTCTGAACTCGGATGCATCTCAGCACTCACACTGTGGCCGTGCTGTGAATCCTCCTCCAGAGATAAGTGTAATAAACATGTTTCTCTATCTGGACAATGAAGGCTGTTGCTCTTCTTGAAGCCACAAACACTCTCAGCTCATCCACAGAGAGGGAAATCCTGGCAGAACATGTTTCTGACCATAGCTGGTGTTGTTGGTCTTCACTTCCTCTCGCTGTCTGCAGGTTCTCTTTAGTTCCAAACATGTGGACCAGCAGCTCCTGTAACGCTCAAAGACGCTCTCATCTTCCCGTCACATATCCTGGTTTATGGCGTTAAAACATTCCAAACATTCCCTCCCCTTCATCACCGGGCGTTTCTTCCATTCTCTGGTCTGCTGAGGGATGTTGCTTAACCCTTCCACATATTCAAATCTTTGACTTCTGTCAACACTGTTTGACCAAAATGCAGCTGAAGTTTCTTCAAATAATAAACAAAAACTGTGCAAATCCGCTCAACCTGAGGCCACATGTGTAGCGTCAATCAGGAGGTTAACGATGTCCTTCTTCGCTTTTCAGTCCAAAAACTCTGAATCAAAATCTTTCCTTGAGGTTCAGGACTTCACTTGACTACATACGTGCAGACAGCAACATGCCTTCAAACATCCTTCTCTTTGTGCCGGGTGTGTCTCTTCACGAGTGACAAAGAACCAAAGCCTGGTTCAGGTCTTCTCAATATGATCTTCTAGATGCAGGAACTGGTCCATTTCTGCAGCGAACTCCTCCTCACGCACACCAGCATGATGTTAAGAGTCTTGCTTCGTTGGGCTGATTCCTGGCAGGACAACCTCTCGTATGTCGTCTTTGAGATTTGGATTAAAAAAGCCAAAACACAGAGCACCTTTGAGGAGAACGTAGACGTTACGATGCTTTTCTGTCAGCCATCATTCAGGTTTAATATCCAGTCTTCTGCTGTTGGAGGTGCTCTTCTGTTCCTTTGTGCGTCTCATCAGTTCATCAGCATGAAGGTGTGAGTTAATGCCTCTTATATCCTCGTATTCATGTAGAATCATAAAAGGAAGGGTTTGCAGGTGATGCCACCTCGTATGTCACACGGTCACGTTCCCAAAGACATCTTAAATCTCTTCAGTGATGTTTACTTCAACTGGAGTTTGATTTCTTCCGGCGGCTTCGACATTGACAGCAGTAAAGCGTCTCTTCCTGGTGTAAAAACACGAGGTTTCATGTGAGGGCGACTTCTCCTTTGGAGAAAACTTCTGCGAGGCATCCTGACGCAAAAGCAGCCAATAAAAAGTTTGTACCACGAAGGATCCCCTTTACAGCAGAGCTACAAACACAATCCAGTTCAATGAAGATGAACGTTGTGTCCTGTGACCGTCAGCAGCTTTCAATGAACTTAGAAAGAAGTGTGAACTTTCCCCTCTCACCATTCAGAATTTGATTTAGTTTTTTAATACTCTACCTGTTATTGTTTACGGGTCGGCTCATGTCGACTTTGATGGTTAACGTTTCCTCCGTTACGACGGCCATGTTGTTGGTTTTCTGATCGCTCCACCCTCGCTCCCTCTGACGGGGCATTTTAGGGTCCAGGTGGCGCTCCAGACCTCCAGGCCTGCGAGGAGGTTCCCACTGCTGAAGCCCGTCTTCCTCTGCCCAGTCGGGCTCCCCGTCGACGGGGTCCTCGTAAACCTCTCCCCTGAAGGGTCGGTACCCTGGTCTTTCCTCTTCGTGAGGAATATCTTGGTATCCTTGTGAGGACGGCTGAACGCGTGGTTGAGTCCTGGGCGGTCCGGTTCTTCCACCCTGACCGCGACTGAACTGCCCTCTCGCCGGCTGAGGACCACCCCTCCCCCGGTGGTTCACGGGACCCTCTCGACTACCGTATCTCACGGGTTTCGGTCTCTCTTGTGGCGCGGGGTTCCTCCTAGTTTCATGATAGTTGGAGTCCCTCCAGTTTTCTTGGCGTCCTCTTGCGTCTTCCCGATCATCCAACCTGCAGTCCGGCGTCCTGAAACGCTCCTGAGACGAGCCCACCGGACGGGGACTCCTCTGTCGATCAAAGTCGGGGTCGAGATCTCTGCGATCGTCAAATTGTTCCCACCGTGACGGCTCCTTGCTGTCGGCGATGCCGTGATCGTGTTCAACGACGAGCGGTCCAGAGTGCCGAGTGTCTGCTCCAAACCTATCTCTGGGTGAGTCCACCCCAAAGTCCTCCTCATTCCTGTACCTGTGACAGCATAAGAGGAGGTGACATGGTTCAACAATTATTCATGCTCATTATTCAACTTCACATCTGGTTTTAAATGTTCACTTGACATTAGCTTCGGACACAACAAGTCGACATCAAATATCTGATTTACGTATTTATCAACAAACACGGTGTTTTCAACAGAAGACATGCAGATTTTCTCTAAAGAATCAGAAGAAGTTGAAAGCAGGAAGAGTTTAAGCCATGCAGACGACTAGTTAGACAAGTTAGAACAAAGGTGTGATGACAAGCAATGAGGATTTTTTCGCTATGGGAAACTTAGAAAGATGAGAATCCTCTGCATTCTTCGTTTCCTTTTCGACAGTGCTGCAAAGCATTTTGCTTAAAATTTACCCAAGGTGAGTGGCGTCATCCATTTCTCTCCTTTGCCTTTTAAAGGTGGGGTTCCTCTCCTGATGGGAGTCCTCTCTTCGTCTGTCTCTGTAAGGACCCTGTGCGGGCTTCCTTCCTCTTTCCCTACCTGCTCCCCCTCTTTGGTCCTCCAACCTCCCACTGGGACTGAGGTCCCTGAACCTCCCTCGACCTCTGCCCTGCTCCTCTCTCCTCCAGCTGATCCCCGGCTCTCTCTGTTGGTGGTCCGAGTGAGGCCTCGGCGTCAGCGGCAATTTTTCCCTTGCCAACCTCGGAGGCGACTGAAGGAACCTCTCCCTGTTTTCATATCTCTGGAAAAGCTCTCTAAACCCTCCTCTGCGTCTTCCTCCATCCCCTCCATCATGCAGTGGGGAAAGCCTCCGGTCTTCATCAAAGCTCGTCACACTATGACGTGGCGACGGCCTCTGGCGGTAAAACTCCTCCTGGTTCGGATGGCGTTGATGCCCAAAGTGACGGTCGTCTGGGAAAGGAGGGGTTCTCCTCGGGGCTTCAGGGTGCATGTCTTCCCTGACGTAGTTCCAGTGCTCTTCAGGATCTTCTCGGGAGCGGTGGCTCCTCTCCGACGGATTCCCGTCAAGTTCTGCAACGACTTTGTGAGGATCAAAGTCTGGTTCGTCCCATGGGAACCTCCTGAAAGAGTAAACGTTGAAAAAAGTCATGTCACAACCTCAGTAAGACATAAATCAAGTCATTCATTCATGTACACATAGGTAGAAATTAATACGTTTTAACTCATATATACAAATTAAATAATGTCGATGCAATTACCTGTAACGTGGTGATCTGGACCGTGGTCTTGACATTTGTCAACCTTTAAGGAAAGGAGAGTTTTTAGTTTAAACTGCCAATTGAGTGCATGACAGCTTGTCTTTCTGATCCACATTTACAGTTAATTGCACAAAATAATATTAGGCTGGGTGCAGATTGAGTGAGTTACTTTTGGTCCCAGTAATAATACAACCAAAGCTTAATTATGAATGTTAACCTAACTTAAAATATAAACTATTAAAGTTATTGTTCTTTATTTGTTGACAAACTTAGCCGTTAGCAGCTAACTTTGCAGACGCACACAAGCTAACGTTAGCCACAAGCTAACTTTAGCCACAAGCTCTATTGAGTTTAGAAGGACATCAAGCTAACGTTTAGCTTGCTAACGCTAAAGCTAGCTAGCAGCTAACATTACGTAATCAGTTGTCTTACCTTCGTCCTCGTCGCGCGCCAGGCTACCGCGGCTAACGTTAGCTAAAGCGATGACAAACACGGCAATGACACACGATATAACCGTTTGTACTTTTGGAATAAAAAGCCTATTTATTGCCAGATTTAACCCCAAAGTTAAAGCTAAATGTGTTAGAATGTGTCCCATTAAAGTCTGCAAGAAAATGGCTGTAGTCGATCCTCAAACTGCCGAGAAACTGTACGAGTCCGTCACTTCCGCCACGGTCTTTTCAAAATAAAACTATTAGGTGTGAAAATCCACATTTTAGCATAAAAAACAACCACATCACGCTATTAAATGGAAAAATGTGTGAATGTAAATTAATAGTAATATATTTATAGAGTTTCGTCTGTTATAACTGTTCAGTATCAATTACAAAATACTGTACCCAAATTACTCTGAAAAGGTAACTTGCTGCCCTACCATTGGCTAAGAATGAACCCCCATTTCTCAGTCTTTTATGATTATGTGCATAAATGTGTGGTTATTTGCCAACATTGATATTCAAACTGCTCTTGTGTTCAGATAACACATCCTATGTGTAAGATTCTACCAGAACAAATTAAAAAAGGATGAAAAACTGGCTGAAACAGCGATGTGTTCCCAAACATTTATAATGACTGCATTTGGGTTTTATTTTGATCTTTGGTCTACGTGTATGCAAGAACAATGTAAAGCACGCCGAGCGGCTACGGAATCCCGTAAACAATAATATATTAATATATATACAAAATAGGTGTTTGGTATGGAAGCCCATTTCTATGGAAGCCCATTCCCGCAGCAAAAAAAAAGAGATCACTAAAAAAAAAAAAAAAAAAAAATAGTAACTTAAAAAAAAAAAAAAATGTAATTCACAAAAAAAAAAAAAAAAAAAAAAAATCCACCCACAAAATAAATAATAATAATTCTAATAATTTTTTATTTTTTTTATTTTACTTTTTTTGCACCAGCAAAAAAAAAAAAAAAAATGTTGGTGCATCCATCTGTAACCATAACACTGACCAGATTTTTCCAGTTGCTATAGAAAGTCGAAATTATGAGATACTTTAACACAACAGTCATAGAAGCAGCTCTTCATAGGTTACTCTACATTTGACATATAAATGGATTGTGAGTACATTGAAGACTTCTTTAAAACGTGGCTTTACAACACATGAAATACAGATGATGTTTCACATGGATTGTACTGAGCAAACGCACCCTTGAATAGAATGTTAAGCAAGAAGCAGCTCTGGAGTATAAAGAATGAAACCAATGTGGCTGAGGTGGCGACCAATAAACAGCAACTGGAAACATCTTCTTTTTTTTTTTTTTTTTGCTGACAGAGAAAAAGTAAAAAAAATAAATATATATATATATATATATATATATATGTATATATATATAATACATTTTTTTTTTTTTGGTGATCTTATTTTATTTTTTTTTTGCTGGCGGGAATGTATGGAATCTATGGAAGCCCATTCCTGTCAGCAAAAAAAAAAAAAAAAAAGATGTTTCCAGTTGCTGTTTATTGGTCGCCACCTCAGCCACATTGGTTTCATTCTTTATACTCCAGAGCTTCAAGGGTGCGTTTGCTCAGTACAATCCATGTGAAACATCATCTGTATTTCATGTGTTGTAAAGCCACGTTTTAAAGAAGTCTTCAATGTACTCACAATCCATTCATATGTCATAGCTGCTTCTATGACTGTTGTGTTAAAGTATCTCATAATTTCGACTTTCTATAGCAACTGGAAAAATCTGGTCAGTGTTATGGTTACAGATGGATGCACCAAAAGTTTTTTTTTTTTTTTCTGCTGGTGGAAAAAAAGTAAAATAAAAAAAAATATATATATTAGAATTATTATTATTTATTTTGTGGGTGGATTTTTTTTTTTTTTTTTAGGGATCTTATTTATTTATTTTTTTTCTTTTTAGGGATCTTTTTTTTTTTTTTTGCTGGTGGGAATGGGCTTCCATAGAGTTTTGAGCTACAACATATATAAGTTAATGACAAACAAAACCGGTGCAGAACAAGGTTCCTCTGCTTACCTTTAGGGTGAGCTCGGCTCGGTCCACGCGGAGTCCGACGCTGATGGCAAGTGTTGTGGGTTTTCCTATGTCGATGATCGGTGGCTTGGTCTTTGAAGTTGATTTAACCTCAATATCTAAAAGCTGGCTTAATACTTATACGTATTATACTTATTATGTGCTATCTGACTCGTGGTGAGATGAGACACCACAGGATTCTCACTAAAAGGAACTCAGTAACGAACCCACAGAACACCAGAGAGATGGAAGTTTCTTCAGTTCACACAGAATACAAGCAAACCGAGCTGTCCGGACTCAACTGACTAAAACAAAGAATTGTAACTTACTTTATAACTTCGCCACCCCCCATTCATGATGACCAGCTCTCAATGTTCCTCTAAACAGTAATTTCGTTCATCATGAATAAAGCAGGGCTTCATAACAGTTTCCTGTTCCCCTGGGGCGTGTGGGACAGCTGGGCCGATGAGATATGCTGTTGGTTTACTAATCAATCAATATCATGAGGGACACCTGTCAGAGGACCCTGCTGGTCCTGGTCCTCGTCATACTAACTCTCAACAGGAATGCAGTCCAACGTCCAGTATCTATGCATCTACTATGTATGGGCCTATGTGCTGCTTGGATTGTAGCTTTAAATCTCTCCCCGGCTTTGTCTCAGTCCCCCCCCCCCTTCTCAATTGATGCTCCTGCCAAACTTCTGGCTTCATCATCACAGCCATCCGAAGGTCATAATGACCCAAGATGCTCCGGACAGGCTGGTCCTGGGCCTCTACACAAAGGGCATCCTGGGAACATCGTGTGGATGACATCGCTGCCGGTCTCAACTAGACCCTAATTCATTTTAGGCCTCATGAACTACATGAATCATGTGACTATTCCTATGTCTGTGACTATATGACTGCGCAGGGGCCTGAACTGAGTTTGATACAAAAGAGTATAAATGTAAGATTTATGTGTTTATTCAGAGTGAATAAACACAATGATAACTCTGGAACAAAGAATATAGTGGCAAACGCACACATTCTTCCTCCCTCAATAATTATTACCCATTTGTATTTTGAAAGCTGAATATTCAGTTCCTAATAGTATGTAAATATAATAAACGTTCTAATCATCTGAGCAGGAATCTCAAGTAAAAAAACAACGATTCAACTTTTGCAGATCAGTTTTAATTTCAGTGCAGCATAAAGTCAACACACAGTGAGATATAATGATAAATAAAAGTGGCTGCATTAAGCTCTACACTACATTTCATACGTCCCTCGTTACGAATGTCAAAGATCAAACATCTCGTACAGTTTTGAATCTTTACCGTTTCCCTTCATGTCCTCGCTCCAAAGTGTCTGTTCGCCATTTTTATACGATTATTTATTTATCCAGCTCACCGACACGAATGGCTTGATGAAGTTTATTGTTCTTGTTCAGCAGTTATCCATGCACCACATCTACTATGATATATTCCACCAAGCTGCAGTGTCACAGAGTTAAATAATATTGTGTCCTTTATTAGTATCTTTTACTTCATGTACAAGGGGGAACCTGGAGACCGATGAGCTTCAGCAGAATCTGGAGGAATAACGAGCTGACACAGCGAGACAAGGAACATAAAACGATGAGCTGACGGCTGCAGCAGTGACGAGAGTCACGTTCCTCTCAACGTGGCTCCTCGGAGCAGCGGCACAGACGCTTTTCCACAACAAGAACTTCCTTTTGCACCCGTCCCTGTGGAAGGGTTATTCATAAAGAGTTTAAATATACTCCATGTTGTATTTTAAGGCTGATTCAAATGTTTTTGGACTGCTCTGAGGCAGAACAATTACATAAATGAAAGTTTAAAAGCACTAAAGGAATGTTAATAGTCGTCACCAGGATGGCGTCCATGGCACCGGACCGTATGATGTCATTGAACAGTCGGACTGTTGGGGTGTTTAAAGGCTGACTCGTATCTTCTTGACAATTTATTAGCCAAAAAAACGGAATAAATTACATTAAAAAAATAT
Organism: Leptoclinus maculatus; assembly: GCA_032191485.1. Taxonomy (NCBI): domain Eukaryota; kingdom Metazoa; phylum Chordata; class Actinopteri; order Perciformes; family Stichaeidae; genus Leptoclinus; species Leptoclinus maculatus. The sequence goes on along the minus strand of JAVDOI010000013.1, from coordinate 638,737 downwards.
AATAATGTAGTATTCTTCAGCAGAATGACATCGGACCAGATTGTAAGGAGATACTTTCAAATTAAAATAAAAACATGTTTGAATATTTGAATAAAATGTTATTTTCCAGACTGTACAGAGTTTGGTTGGTGTCTGGCTAAGGGCCCTGATCCTCACACAGTACACCTGGAGGCCTTTGTGGCCCCCGGGGGGGAAGTTGCATGCTTTTTGCCCGGCTGGTCATCCGACCTGATCTACCTGAACAGGTGCAGCTGTGAATCAAACACAGACGTTCCTTAAGGGGGGTGTTTGTAGTTCTTGTTTCAGGGTCTTTTTAGTGGAAAAGAGGCTTTTTAAACAGCTAAAGTGTCACATGCTGGGTGACACACGGAGGACGGGGCTACAGAGGTTTAAGGCCTCAGAGGTGATGAGAAAGGTGGAGACCGCTGTTTAACACCAGACTCTGTTCTGAATGGTGAGGCATATAGCTGGGGGGGGGGGGGGGGGGGACAAGCGTCTTCAGAGCAGTGAAACACACGACTACTGTGAGTGCACACTATAAAACTGCAGCTATAGCGTGGTGACAGTCAGTGCCAGACAAATACACAACACACTGTGTCAACATTTACCTCCACCTGCAGGTGGAAATACAGGACGTATTTATCTCGTCCTCGCTGTGGGTCGTCCATCGATCAAGGGACGAGCAGCAGGAAATAACTCAAACCAAAGCGACAGGCTAAGTGTTTCTGGGTTATAATATAGTCGTTGATGGGTGTATTTCTTTACAGCAGACTGAAGGGTTTTGTCGTTACGTAGGAGTAGAGCCGATCAGAATATAAATAAACACACAGGAACCATCGGACAGACAGAGAGAGAGACTCCCACACACTGTTCAAGTACACCACTACGACCATTAACAGCTCAACTAGCTAGTTCCTCACTGAAGATGCTACACGGGATTCACACAACAGTGTCTGGTTTTTTTTTTTTACTGCTTCCCCTCCAGATAAACTGCTACAGAGGCTGACTCCTCCGCCCAGTCGGGTCTATTTACAGAGTTTTACAAAAAGCAGGGATGAGAGCGGTTAAAGCGGGCGATGCCTTTGAGTTATAGTTTGTGGCAGTGCAGCTGGGCAACAGATGAGATGAGGAAAAGATTAATGTCTGATGTCTGGGAATTTTGAAAGTTTTCTATTGAACTGTTGGAGTTTATTAAAGGCTGACTCACATAATTAAACGATTTACAGCCCAAAAACTAAATTACATTGTAAAAACTAATATTATTTACTATTCCTCACCAGAATGACGTACCTGGCACCAGACCATGATGTAGGGAGAGACTGTAAAATGTATTAAATATAAATATAACTGAATAAATAAATTGTGATTTTCCTTAAATAATAAGTTTGATGGCTGATCATTAACACTAAAGGAATGTAGTATTCTTCACCAGACTGATGTGTGCAGATGTAATGTGACGTAGAACTTTAACCCTCATTCCTTTACAGTAAGTTTTATAAGTGTTTACAGTGGTTTTAACTACCTGAACGTTTTCATTTGACAACATGCAACGACTTCCTTCTCTGTCACATAAACCACGTCATTAAATACACTGTTTGTGAGAGTCAAAACTGCCCATTTGCACTGCCTCAAAATGTGTCCAGAAGCTTAACTGTTACGCGAGGTTTTGGTAATACAGATGTGAAATTAGTTGTTCGGCATTCGTTCCTTGTGTTGATGTTGATTGTTGTTGTTGCTGCAGAGAGAAGTGGTCGGTCTCTTGGTCTGTTCGTCCTGTTTCTACAGAAACCGGCCGGCTCCTGAGAAAGAGAGAGAGAATAGAAAACCGTTCAAACCTACCTTCAGTTTGTGTTTTTTAATCTGTGATGTATTTATGACTCACTAAAACCCGTCACATAAGTGTATTTATGTCCGACTCAGCGAAATGTGACTTCATGCACAATATTCTATCTGCAAACTGGCTGATTATTTAAAACTTTAAAGTTCAATGCAACTTTTATTAATTACTGCGGATACTGAGATCAACAACCTGATGCTTGAACAACGATCGATGATATGCTTTGATATTATCTATCTATTCAGTTTTTATTTACGATAAGACAAGATACGATACGACAAGATACGTCACGACACGACAAGATACGACAAGATACGTCACTACACGACACGATACGACAAGATACGACAAGATACGATACGATACGACAAGATAAGATACGACAAGATACGTCACTACACGACACGATACGACAAGATACGACAAGATACGACAAGATACGACAAGATACGACAAGATAAGATACGACAAGATACGACAAGATACGACAAGATACGACAAGATAAGATACGACAAGATACGACACGATACGATACGATACGACAAGATAAGATACGACAAGATACGACACGATACGATACGATACGACAAGATACGACAAGATACGATAAGATACGATACGATACGACAAGATACGATACGACAAGATACGACACGATACGATACGACAAGATACGACAAGATACGATAAGATACGACACGATACGATACGATACGACAAGATACGATACGACACGATATGACACGATACGATAAGATACGATAAGATACGATAAGATACGATAAGATACGATAAGATACGATAAGATACGATAAGATACGATAAGATACGATAAGATACGATAAGATACGATAAGATACGACACGATACGACACGATACGATACGATAAGATACGATAAGATACAATAAGATACGATAAGATACGATAAGATACGACAAGATACGATAAGATACGATAAGATACGATAAGATACGACAAGATACGATAAGATACGATAAGATACGATAAGATACGACACGATACGATACGATAAGATACGATAAGATACGACAAGATACGATAAGATACGATAAGATACGATAAGATACGACAAGATACGATAAGATCAGATACGATAAGATACGATAAGATACGATAAGATACGATCAGATACGATAAGATACGATCAGATACGATAAGATACGATACGATGAGATACGATAAGATGCCCCCCATGTGTACTGACGACATCAAACAGCTGGTTGTTAAAAGAGGTGGAGGGTCTCTACCTGGCTACTGGACGTCCAGTTTGCTCGGCCCGATGCTGTGGATGAGCTGGGAGGATTCAGAGGCGGCGCTGTACGCTTGAATCAGCAGGTTCTTGTTGAGGTCGCCGACCCCGCTGCCGGCCTGCAGTTTGGGGTAAGCGGGCGTCTCGGTGACCTGTCGCTGTCCTCGGCCGTGGGCCTCCAGGTCCATCAGGTGCTCCAGGGTGCAGCCCTCCGTCCCCTCTGTGAGCGGTGAAAACTCATGAGCGCTGGGCTGCTCGTCCCTGGACACTGGACTGATGGAGACAGATGGAGAACTTCAAGACACAATGATGACAGAGACAGGATATCTTATTAATTCAAAGTCATTTTACACACAGGTTTCTTTATGAAGAGATGTGCAACAACATGGGATCGGGATGAAAGCCTCCATGTTTGTGTATTTTCTTTTAGAAATTCTTCCTTCATCTCAGAAACCGAAAACAAAACTTTGTCTGTTTGGAACCAGGCGGCAACCTACGGTTCTGCCGAGTGAAGCCGATGCTTCATGTGTTAAAGCTGCATTCTCTCTAGTGTCCACCAGGGGGCGACTCCTCTGGTTCTATAGAAGTCTATGAGAAAATGACTCTACTTCTCTCTTGATTTATTCCCTCAGTAAACATTGTAAACATGAGTTTATGGTCTCAATCTCTAGTTTCAAGTCTTCTTCAATACAGCATGATGTTCATTTAGTACATTATGGTCCATTTAGAGTCAAACAGACCATAAAGCAGGGGATGCTTTAGGGGCGGGGCTACACGGTGATTGACAGGTCTCTACCAGAGACGTATACAACGTATCTACGTCACTCCTCCTCAGTCCAGATATGGTCACTTCCTGTTCACTGGTTGCAAAATAAAACCAATATGCCAACAGCCTTAAAAATGCCGAACTCAAGGCTTCAAAACATCAGTCCACAAACCAATGAGTGACGTCACGACGACTACGTCCACTTCTTATATTCAGTCTGGTTTGGACGAGCAGCATGTGATGACAATGAAATGCAAGACTGGATAAAGAAAGCCCAAAAGTCTGATTGGTACGTGGGGAGTCACCTCAATGCAGACGGAGACGACACCTAGGAAGACACATGGGACAGTTAAAACAGAGACACACAAAGACGTCTCACCTGACGTCCATGGACTGGACTCCGTCAGACAGCTCCTCCACAAAGCTCTTATTCTCCAGGGGTCCCAGCATGATGACGGGGGCTTCGGCTGGAGTCGGGACGTCCTCCTCCGACGGGACCGCCGCCTCCGGCCTCAAGTCAGACGCTGCAAACACACAGGGTCCTTTAAAAAGTCACGCTTTTCTGGGGAAATTAAATGGAACTCTATAAGAGAGGTGATGTAGAAGGAGATTCGGGAATCTCTGACACGAGAAGGACAGAAATAAGTACGGATAAATAAAGAAGAAATAAACAATAAGAGATGTAGCAAATAAAACACAAGAATAGAAATAAAAGAGCAATCAAACTCAAAACTACAATTGAAATGATGAATATCTATCTATCTATATATCTATATTCTGATATTATGTGTTCGTCACAGATTCAATAAAACAAGAGAAGCAGCACTTTTGTTGTTGAGACATTTCTTGGTTATTTATTTGTCAGGTTTCATAACTCAGAGTGTCTCACCTGCTCTGAAACCACCCGAGCTGATAAGAAACTTGGGGGTCAGAGAGTGTATTACTGCTGCTGTGTGCTTAGTGTGGCTCTCCTTTAGACCAGCAGGAGGCGCTGTGCTCCTGCCTGTGTAACACTGCTGACTCACACTGCAGCTGAGACGTGTTTAATTCAAGAGAAAACTAATCATACTGAAGGAACGAAATGAAACAAACAAGTGTTGTAGGAAAAGTTCACATCCAATTCAAAAAAGGACAAAACGTGGTGAAACTGGATTGAACGATAAATAAATCAATATATCAGGGAGCTTTTTAATCCTTTTAACCGTAAAGATATCATCTTATATGTGTGTGTTACACTACCTGTGCAGCTGTTGTTTACCTGAATTCAATAAATAAAGGAGGAGATGTATTCAACATTCACCTGCAGCACCAGACTGAGGCTCCGCTTCATTCTTCCTCGTTCTCTTCATGATCTCCTCAATTCTCTGTAACAGACACAAGAATTGAATTCATTGTTCAATATTACCAGATTTAATATTGCCATGTGTGTGTATATATCTCTTGATACCTTCTTCCTCTGCAGCCTCTCCTGCTCCTCCTGGATGTGCAGCAGCTCTCTCTCCTGCCTCTTCCTCTCGGCCTCTCTCTGGGCTCGCAGGAAGGCCTCCTCCCTCTGAAACACACCCAACAGTCAACCACATCCTCTCTCTACGCTACACTCTGCCTGTGGAGGGAGAGGAGAGTTCAGTACGCGTTGTATGTGAGCTGACCTCTCTGTCCAGCTGATCCTGCATGTCCTTCCATCTCTGCTCCTTCTGCCGTCTCTCCTCGTCCTCCTTGTTCTTCCTCTCCTCCTCCCTCCTCACTCTCTCCTCCTCGGCCTGCAGAGCGTCTCTCTCCTGCCTCTCTCTGGCCTCCTGCTGCCTCCTCTGCTCCTCCTCGGCCCTCAGCCTGAAGGAAACACGCCGAGGTTTGAGCTGAGCGGGCCACCGTACCACGCTAGCACCAACTAGAGAATGATCTCTGATTCTGGACTCAGTTGTTGGTTTTAAATGTATTTCTGGTGTTTGTGACGTTCATCGGATTGTTAGTATTTTTTAATTATTAAAATGTCAAAGTACACCCACCTCTCGTCCTCCTGCCGCTGTCTCTCCTCCTGCTCCTTCTGTATTCGGGCCAGACGGCGTCTCTCGGCCAGCAGCCTGGACGCCTCCTCTGCGTCCGTCGTCCCACCGACGCTCCGGCCCGTCGGCGTTCCCGGAGACTCTGTGAGGTCGAGACGAAGACGGAGGAGAAGCATGAGTTATCAAAAAATAAATAAACACAAATCACACAGCCTCTTTGTCTTTCTTCTCAGGTGAGTAAAACACCAGTTTAGAGTTGACCAGGTATGAGTCGGCATTTTAAACTTCCTGTTCGCTCGTGTGGAAGTCAATATGTCTTTGGTTAGATGTCTGAAATCAGATCTGTGTTTAACACGAGCTGAAGAGCTTCTAACGTTTAGGTCAGTGAACGCCCCTCTGTTGGAAGTTAAAAAGAGAGTAAAGGAGACGACTAAGCGTCCTCACTGGAGCACTAGTCCTCCTTCAGCCTAGTGGAGGAGAGGAATTCACACACACTGCCCGTCTACCTGCGTTCAGTTCTTTGCTGGTGGATTTGGGGATCCTTTTCTCCGAGGTCTCAGATTTGGTGGATTTCCTCTCCAGGGTGCTGTGACCTTTGACCTCGGGGTGAGCCCTGTCGTCGGTGCCGGGGGTGGTGGCCCTCTGCCGCAGTGGGGAGGGGGGGTACTGGCAGGGAGAGCAGGGCGACTGGGCGCGACTCCTGTTAGACCTCACCCTAAAAAAACAGCAGAACCACGTCGGGTCAGCGTGACTGTAATCCAGATGTGTGTGTGTGTGTGTGTGTGTGTGTGTGTGTGTGTGTTTCTTACCGTTTGGGTGTGGCGGGGCCCTTGCTGTTGGCCCGGAAGGAAGAACTGCGGGCCGGTGTGTTTAGATTTTCCCCCTAAATGTCACATAATAACAAGAAAACATGTTATGAAGAAATAGTACAGAAGAAGTGTGTTCATAGTTACAAAACATCGACTGTATATAAGAAGTGGACGTAGTCGTCATGACGTCACCCACTGTTTACTGGACTGATGTTTTGAAGCCTCAATGTTCAGCGTTTGGGCGTCGCCATCTTGTTTTTTTTGCAACCAGTGAACAGGAAGTGACCATATCTGGACTGAGGAGGAGTGACGTTGAGACGTCGTATACGTCTCTGGTAGAGACCTGTCAATCACTGTGTAGCCCCGCCCCTAAAGCATACCCTGCTTTATGGTCTGTTTGACTCTAAATGGACCATAATGTACTAAATGAACATCATGCTGTATTGAAGAAGACTTGAAACTAGAGATTGAGACCATAAACTCATGTTTACAATGTTTACTGAGGGAATAAATCAAGAGAGAAGTAGAGTCATTTTCTCATAGACTTCTATAGAACCAGAGGAGTCGCCCCCTGGTGGACACTAGAGAGAATGCAGCTTTAAGACATGAAGCTTTGGCTTCACTTTAAAGAACCGGAGGTTGTCTCCTCACTAACATCTATTTTCAAACATGAGTATTATTACTGTCAACAAACATAAACTACTGATGAAAAATGAACTGCCACAAAGTTTGATTTTGTCCAGTCAGACGTCTCAGAGGACGACAGTCTTTCATGCTTTTATTTTGTAGAATGTGTCTTTACTAACAGATGTTATTTAGTTTAGAAACACTTCTATGTGCTCATCCTCCTCAGGAAATACAAGACAACCTTCAGCGCGTGTGTGTGTGTGTGTGTGTGTGTGTGTGTGTGTGTGTGTGTGTGTGTGTGTGTGTCTGTGTGAGGGCTGACCGTGGGTGTTTTGGCTTTGGACGTCTCCTCGGGGAGTCCAGTGATGCTCCTGCGGTTGGAGGAACTTCTGTTCGGTCTGTGGTTGCTGGGGGAAGCTGTTCGATGGGACACAAAAGACACTGACGGGTCACGAAACGACACACACACACACACACACACACACACACACACACACACACACACAAATAGACACACCATGATGTGGACACAAATAAATCAGAAACTCCCAATAAGCGAAGAGCAAAACAATCACAACAAATAAAAGAGATGCTCTGTTCCTTCTCCTTGAGTTCTAAGAGATGTATTTGACCAGTTCTAGTAGTAGTAGTAGTAGTAGTAGTAGTACTTGTACTATATATACCTGGACATCTTAAACAACACAAGTGTCATGTTCTTAATGTAGTGGATGCAGACAGGTTTTTCTTGGAGCTAAACCCATGAATTTAAAGGTGCTGTATGAATAAAGTCATTATTATTATTACCTCTCTCTGGTGAGTGGAGGGCAGCAGACGAGTTGGAGAGCTGCTTGTTGATTGGCTGATCCATCCCGGGTGGAGACAGGAAGTCAGCAACTGATTTAAAAACAAAATAATACAAATACAAATCACTCACACTAGACGCACAGATGACAGTGAATCAAAAGGTGTCGGAGGATGATGTAAATGTCACGTTCAATGAACGCCCTTAAAAAAACGAATCACACTGCGAACAGAAAAGTGCCGCCTCACACAGAGAACGACGCTGCTGATCGATAAAGCGAATGAATTAACCTTGTGAGGCAGAAGAGAAGCAGCAGAACACAGAGAAAGCTGCTTCGTCATGAAAATGGAGGACGGCCACACAGAGGCAGCCGCTGCAGTCCCACGAGGCTGGGAGGGGATGTTTCCTACAGCACCTGAAGGCACCGTGACAGCATCCACATTTGACTTAGCTTAGCACAAACAAGATATCATTTATATTGTTAATGAGCTGTTTCCCCCTGATTCCAGTGTTTGTGCTAAGCTAAGCTAACCAGCTGCTGGCTCTTCTAATCTATTTCAGTAACATTTAATATTCCATAATGCCCTTTAGTGTATATCTGATACACAGACGAGGTAAATGGAAAACGTCACATCATTCACTGAGAATTGAGTAAACTTTGTTTTGCTTCTTCTGCTTTATTATTCTCTTCTCAGCTTCTGCTATAGTTTCCCGTATCTGTGCTTTTTTCTCAAACTGATTATGTATTATAAAACTAATCCTGTGTCTCAAACAACTGCTTATGAAATTAGAAATGTAGTAAAAGTACAAGTTTTGGTGAAACTGCTCGCAGGTTTAGAGCAAAAGTGGGGAAAAAAACATGGATTTCTGCAGCGGCTGCTTCTGAAATATAGACTGGAATGATTGAAATGTGTGTGTGTGTGTAGATGTGTGTGTGTGTGTGTGTGTGTGTGTGTGTGTGTGTGTGTGTGTGTGTGTGTGTGTGTGTGTGTGTGTGTGTGTGTGTGTGTGTGTTTGATTTGATTTGATCTAGGTGGGGTGTAATAAGTTTTACAGACAGCTACAGGGTGAATGTCTGGTATGATATATATGGCGTGTGTGTCTGTATGTGTGTGTGTGTGTGTGTGTGTGTGTGTGTGTGTGTGTGTGTGTGTGTATAGAGCTCCCTGTTGAGAATGATATGTATGCATCAGCAAACACGGCCCTGGGCCAGGAAGACAGGAAGTGGAGCAGCCCTTTGTTGTGATAAGGGTGGGGGAGTGTGTGTGTGTGTGTGTGTGTGTGTGTGGGGGGGAGGTTCCAAACCAGACAGACATTAGCCACACAGGAGAAGTGGAAATATTGAATGTAAACTGTGAACTATTGATGAAAATGATGAACAATAGAACCAATGTTTCTCTCTCTGTACACACCAACAGTTACACACACATAAATACACAAATACGCACACGAATACACACACAAACACATACACAAACACACACATAAATACACAAATACGCACACAAACACACACATAAATACACAAACACACACACAAACACACACATAAATACACAAATACGCACACAAACACACACTTAAATACACACACAAACACACACACAAACACACACACAAACACACACACAAACACACACACAAACACACACACAAACACACACACAAATAGACGAAGTAGTTAATAAACAGACAGGTGTTGGAGGTCACAGATTTGTTCGTCTTAAAGCAATAAATTCATTCATTGTCTGGATTTTATTAATGTTTCTTTTGAACTGATGAAGCTTTAATTTAAACTTGTGTGAAGTAATACCATTTTTATATATTTCTTATTAAATCTTATAATATATAGTAATATATATATATATATATTACTGCTGAGGAGCAGAGAGCTCTCCTGAGATACAATACTCCTCACTGCATGTTTAAAGTAATGAAGATAAAAAGAATCACAGTACTTCTGTCATCATCGCCTGTCAACTTAAAAATACAGTAAAATATATATATATATATAAGTAAACATGAGGATTTGATTTGAGCATCATCTGTCCTCAGTTTAAGAAACTTTCATTTTCATGTCAAACCGATTGAGAGATGATGGAGAGAGACAGAAACAACACGTTATGTTTACATCACTCTCACGTTAACGAGATTGTATCGCAGTGAGAACTTTCGAAACAATTTAAAACTTTTTAACAGGATTTAAAAGACTCTCTATCATCTGATTATATCCGATTATTTCCACGCGTCTGCAGATTTACTTACAAGTGAGGCTGATCTGTCGCATTTATGAAACTAGACTGCGTACTAACGGAGAAACCTAAACCCCCGTATGAAGAGATGAAAGCACCGTGAACGTTGGGCGTCGGCCCGACACCAACATCTCTGCAGACAGGAAGCATTTGTAGCTGAGGCCTGTTCACAACCCTTTAACTGCATCTCTAAGCACAGAAACATGCACAGAAACATGTTGTGTATGCACGTGAAGCATGTTTTGGCATTTACTCAAATGAAAGAGTAAATATATTGAGAGTAAAATAAGATTTTACCAGCGACACTGCAATGACTTGATCAGCAGACACAGAACATAAACACACTCCAGGGTGATACAACAAAGACATGCCAAACAGAGGACAAGCTGCAGGTGAGACAGGAAGTGTGGGGGGGGGAGCGGTATGAGCGTGGCACACACAGAGTCATGTGATCTGTACCGTTACGGGATTGTCGGGCGCTGGAAGCAGCAGGAAGCTCATTGGGCAGAGCGGAGCCAATGGCATGGCAGGGCGGGGTCTTAGGGTTACCTGGGCAGCAGGTGAAGCAAAAGCAAAGCGTTACACACAGGACACACACACTCGTACAGCTGCGTCACCGACACACACACACACACACACACACACACACACACACGTACAGCTGCGACACACACACACACACACACACACTCGTACAGCTGCGACACACACACACACACACACACACACTCGTACAGCTGCGTCACTGACACACACACACACACACACTCGTACAGCTGCGTCACTGACACACACACACACACACACACACACACTCGTACAGCTGCGTCACTGACACACACACACACACACACACACTCGTACAGCTGCGTCACCGACACACACACACACACACACAGCGACAGAAACATCTGAGACCCGACACACTCCACCACACGAGATCCCCAGCAGGAAGTGACACGTCAAACCCTCGCTATGCCATCGTGACTGTTTCCATGCAGGAGCATCATGCGATAACACAAAGATACAAAGTGTCAACGCCGCCTTCAAAGGGAACTTGTGAGGTCGTGTTTTCAACACGGGACGTCTGCACCACATGCTGTTACTGGATGAAGCAAGTCAGTCGATCACCAAAATCTGCAAAGAGCATGAATGTCTGCACCAAAAATTGCATCCGACAGTTGTGGAGACATTTCTCTCTGAACCACAAATGTCTCATGTCTCATGGTGGCGCTCGAGGAAAAGGATTCATCCTCAGGGAACCATGAACGTCTCTCGATGTTATGGAAATCAACCCAGCAGCTACTGAG